>VXAA01007018.1:798597-819861 GCA_013399115.1 Anseranas semipalmata
ATCCCGGCTCTCCTACACCTCAGGTGTCACCCCCTCGGGTCTCAGCACCCCACGTGTCCAACCCGCCGGGTCTCTCCATCCCTGAAAATCAAGCACCCCCCCTCCAGGTCGCAGGGAAGCCCAGGGCAAGCAGNCACACGGTGGGGGGGCCACAGTCCCCGTGTCCCCCCCGTGCCTGGCTGGCGGCAGCGGCTGCTTTCCCGCTCCGACAAATCCCCCCTAATCCCCCCTGAGTCATCCCGCAGGCAGGCAGGCGCTGACCTGGGAGGAATCCTGCAGCCGCGGGGCCCCTCTGCCGGCCTGGGGGGGCCCCCCCAAGGCATCCCCCTGCCAGGGGGGACTGCCCCCCCCCCCCCTCCCCACAGCGTGCGTGTGTCATTTTGGGGATGGGTGGCCACGGCAACCGGAGTGATGGAGACGGTTGCCATAGCGAGAGCAGCTCCAGCACTGGGGACCGGGAGCGCCCTGCGGCCCCGCTGCTTGGGGGAAAGGAGGGGATGGGCTGGGGGTGCCAGGGGGTGCTGCCCCCCATCCCTGGCACGTTGCAATGCCCGGCTTAGGGCCAAATCCTGCCCGGCAAGCAGAGGTGGATGCCCATGCATGCATGGGGTGCCCAGGGTGCTGGCGCTGCTCCAGCTTGGGTGATCCATTTCCCTCTCCAAGCGGGGAACTGAGGCCCCCATTGGCAAGCAGAGGAGAGGGGCAGGGTGGGGGAGACATGGGGCTCATTTGGGGCTTGGGATGGCGCTGGGCCAGGCTCAGCCCCAGCCCCCCCACTCCCATGGCCTTGCAGGTGTGGGGCCCCCCCATGCAGCACTGGGGAAACTGAGGCACCACAGTGGGGCTGGGCGATGCCTGCCGCCAGCCCCAAGCCCCCAGGACATGCCCACGCACCCATCTGTGGGGGCTCAGAATGGTTCTGGGGGCTGGACCGGGTCCTGCGTCCATGGCACGCGCCCAGGATGGCCCCAGGGACGGAGGGACGGTGAGCGGGCAATAAATAATCGGCGAAACGCCTACGGCAAAATAAACGGCACAGGGAGGGGCATCCTGGCACAGAGGGACGGGCAATAAATACAAGTGGGTGCCACCCCCGCTGTGCCAGCCCCGGACACCTCTTTGTCACCGCCCCGGGGTCACCCCCAGCCCGGTCCCCGGGGTTGTTTGCGGGCACGGAGGCAGGGGCACAGCCCGTGCCGGCAGCGCTGGCGGGGCTCGCCGAGTCAACACCCGTTTTCGGGTTACGGTTTCCAAGGGAGGGGATTATTTTTACAACGTGAGTCACCGCACACGCCGCCCAGCGAGCGGAAAAACCTGCGGGGAGGGAGGCGGGCAGGGATGGAGGGCGGGCGTGTGCCCACCGCGGCCACCGAGCACGTGGGGACCGTCCTCGAGCTCCGAGCGCGCACGGGCAGCGCAACCGAGGCCGTTTCGCCCCGGTCTCTGCCGCTGCTTGGCCTGCGACGGGGGAGCCCCCAGGGAGCCCGGGGACCCCCAGCGAGCCGCCCCCCGCCCCGCAGCCCCCCGAGAGACTCGAGACAACGCAACACCATTAAGCAGCGCTGACGTCAGATCTGTAAGTTTATTTGCTCAATGTACGACGGCTACATAATGACTCACATTCATGATATTCCATCACTGAGGAAAACTGCTAAGAATGGTCCGTGTGTGAAATAATTCCTTACAGAAACACGGAGTTGGAAAAATAATCACTGATTAGACCTTAAAAATAGTTCACTGCATAACATGACAAAAAGCACAAACAAAGGCTCATTCAAAGAACACAGTCATTGTTCTCCTACACTGTAATAGTTATAATTTCACCATGACGAACACCAGACATTAAGATTAAGCTAACACTGGTGTTTTCTTTTGCTTTTTTCCTTTTTAAAAACAAAATCATATATAATTGCATGTCACTATAGCAACATCCATAACAGATCAGTTTGTTACGATCACTATTTGGTAGAGCAAACTTTACCCCCAAAAGAAAAATAAATTAAAAAACTTTAAAAAATTTTTGAAGACTATTTTGTCATAGGAATACATAACATCTACAGTATAAGTTAATAAATTTCAAGCTACTGTATAGAAATACGACACTAGCATGCACAATATTGTATCAATAGAGTAATGGAGCAGTAATCATTTCACTGGAGAGACAGTATCATAGGCAAGTGCATTTCTTAAAAAATGAAAGAAACCATTCAAGCTGCTTAAAAATCAAGTCCCTGACCCCACTCCCCTTTTAGCCCTCTTGTGCGATCTCTCCTGCGTAAGTTTCCTAAAGCAGCCAGAGCAAAAGCCGAAAAGAAAAAACAGGTTTTGTAATTCCAGTAAATCACTTCCAAATTATACAGCCGGGACAACACTGCTCACTGGACATGGAGGGAAACCAAAGGAAGGTGAGAAGCCTGAACAGACCTTCCAGTCCACGGCATTTACCGTCGGCCGCGGCTCCGGCACGCCGCGCGCGCCTGTTTGCCGGGCTCGGCGAGGCTCTCCGCGCGAAGGCACCCGATGAAAAGCTTCGCTAGCGTGGCCGGGGCAATCTCACCTCCGAGCGCGGGCTGCCCCGTGCGCCCCAACAGCAGGACTGGCTGCCCCGCGGGCGCTGCGGTGCCCCGCGCTGGTTGCGGCCGGGCTCTCGGAAGGGGCGATGAAAGCCTGCTTTGAAATAAAAAATAAAAAAAACGCACGAGTGCAGTTGTCCCTGCTGCGCAGCTTTAGGTAAAAAGCTCCGCGGGGCAGCACTCCGCAAGCCGGAGACCAGCAGTGAACCTCCAACAGTTATGTAAAAAATAAAATAAAATAAAATAAAAATTTACTCAAAATGGGGTAAATATTACCTGCTAAGCAACTCAGATGCCCTGTCTCCCACCCCCAACCAGATAAGACAGATTTGGAAAAGATTTTGTTAAGAAGAGAACTAAGTTCCTGGGCTCCTGATGCTTGATAGAAATGTCTATGATTGTAGCTCTTCCCTTGAGGATTTCTCTACCAAATTAGTTTCTAAGCTCCTGAAGTTCACTCATTACACCACAAGCTTCCCCAGGAGAAAGAAAACGCACCTGGCTTCCCTGATGACAAACAAGGGAGCCTGGGTGCTGGAGATCTGCTGACAAACCTCATGGTACAGTGGGAGAAAGTCAGGCAGAGTGAAATGGCAGTGCAATCCCTGAGGAAGCAGCTGTGGCACCTTAAATCAGGATGGTCTTTGAAATACCAAACACAGTACATGACATACAGACCTGAATTCTCTTTTTTTTTTTTTTTTAAGTGGCATTTTAAGTTTAAACACTTCCCCCTTTTCTAATTAAGTTCTTAAACCTTTTGCTGTGGACTAAAATAGTTTAAACAGCCGCTAGCCAAGCACCTGTTAAGCTGTTGACCAAAAACTAGAGCAGCTTTGATGTTCCTCGGGCGGGCGGTCTTCTTGCCTTGGGCGACACAGAATAGCTAAGCCAGTCCACAGGCGAGGACTGATCAGGAAGGCAAGCCAAAAGAACTAGCAAAAGAAAACAGACAATCAAAGGCTTGATGTCATATGGCTGTAATGTAGAAATACTGTAAACTGCAATTTAGTGTTAATACTGTAAGCTACCCTAATAAATACCTTAAAAAGATTAAATGGCCTAAATCCTGGGGCTTTACAAGTCCCAAATTCTTTAGTCTTTTTTTTTTTATTTATTATTATCCTTTACAATTTGGGGATTTTCAGCTATGCCTGACAGGCAGAGCGCTCCAGGGAGACGCCCCGCGACGTGGTGCAAACACACGGCACTTGAACTGAAGAAACAAACGCACAAAGCCTTACTGGAACCACAGAACTTCCTTTTTGTGTTGCTTTTCTTAAAAACGAGGGCCATTCCATTCAAGTTAATTCATCTTAAAACCCTTTTATTTCTAGCAATAAAGTTAAATTAAAGACAGCTCCACTTGTATTAATAATCTACAGAACAGTCCATATGCCAGTGAGGCTGCTATTCCATACCAGCACAGCCAGCCTGACTTCCACTAGTGGTGTTTTGGCAAAAATGTCAAAGAGGCAATCAAAGACAGGTTGTGGGGGGCCTCCCTGGGAAGGTGTCCCCTCCCGTTCCCTCCCCCACCCCTGACCCCCCCACTCGTGGGAAAAAAATAAAGACTGCAGTAGTTAGCATCAGCGTGCGGCTGCCAGTCCATCTGGGGGTCTAATTGTTGCCTTCTCCACCGTCGTCGTCTTGCTGATCGCTTGTCCAGAGCGTTAGGTTGTCGCGGAGGAGCTGCATGATGAGCGTTGAGTCCTTGTAGGAGTCCTCGTTGAGGGTGTCCAGCTCGGCGATCGCGTCGTCGAACGCCGTCTTGGCCAGGTGGCAGGCCTGCTCCGGGGCGTTCTGGATCTCGTAGTAGAAAACTGAGTAGTTAAGTGCCAGGCCGAGCCTGATGGGATGGGTCGGCTGCATGTGCTCCTTGCTGATCTCATGGGCTTCGCTATAGGCTTTCTCCGAAGACTCCACCACGGTCGCCCTCTTCTCCCCGGTGGCCACCTCGGCCAGGTAGCGGTAATAGTCCCCTTTCATCTTCAGGTAAAAGACTTTGCTCTCGTACTGCGTCTCGCTGCAGTTCTTGATCAGGTAGTTGTCCAGCAGGCTCAGCACATCCTGGCACACGGCTTCCAACTCCTTCTCTATTTTCTCACGGTAGGCCCGTACCATTTCGATCTTCTTCTCGTTCCCATCGGCAGAGGTCTTCTGCTCGATGCTGCTGATGACTCGCCAGGAGGAGCGCCGTGCCCCCACGACGTTCTTATAGGCTACGGACAACAGGTTCCTCTCTTCGTTGGACAGAGGCTCGTTCAGTTCTGTCACCTGTATCGAGAGAGGAAGAGAGAAGGGAGAAACTCGGGTTAAGCTGCAGCCACTCGCCATTCCCATCGCTACTTAGCATTCGGCTGCTCCCACATGGGGAGCGAGGCGCGGGAGGATGCAGCCGGCTCACAAAATCCTGGGCTATCCTCAGGCATCCGATCTCCTCCCAGAGGGAGCCGGCTGGGAAATCGTGCTGCGGTCCAGCCCCCCTGCCAAGGGGAAGGGTGGCTTTCATTCAAGGTGTTCTCCAGCTTGGAAGATCAGCATTTTCCAGAATGAAAGAAATCCTCTAGGAAAAAGACGCATTCCACCTGCAGGATGAGCATCAGACAGCAAGAGGCAGATGTGAGGGACCATCAGAGCAAGAGGGTGGAGATGTTCTAGGGTTACAAGCTAGCTGAATGGATTAACACCACGGCAAATTCAGCTACGGCATATTCATCTTTTCCGTTTCCCATGAGCATGCTACTTTCTTTTGAGATGCCTAAAGAATACGTTAGATGTTAAAATTACAGCTGCCTAAGGCATTTGTGGAGATAAGGATTTAAAAGCTCACATGGTAAGAGCATGTTCTTCCCACACAGGATTTTCTTCATTGACGAGGAGAGCGTTAATGCACAGTATCGCTTCCACCTGCCTCACCCAACGCGGCAATTGAGTCATTATAGCACACGGCAACAGAGTGATTAAGCCGCTCGGTTGCGATGTGTGCGCCCGTGACGGCCGGCTCGGGGGCTCCGGGGGCTCTCACCGCACGGTAGCCGGAGGCTGGGTGTCGCCAATCGCCCACTGACGAGCTGCTGGCCCCTGGCTACTGGTACCCTGGGTACTGCCGCAGGAGGCGGCCAACAGGGCAGGAACCTGCGAGTCCCCTCTTGGCAGCCGCTTCCCGTGAGGATTAGGTCACGGCTTGGCCGTGAAAGGCTTCTGCAAATACTGAGTCATTTCTGCAAACGCTGACGAGGGCAAGGTTTGTTCCGGGCCTAGATAACCACGTTTATGATGGTGATCAAGGGATTGGGCTGTAAGGGGTAGGATGACCCACCCAGGATCTCATCTGAGCCGACTGGAATGACACACGCTCGCTTCTACCATCACGGCCTGCTCGTTCCAGCAGCATCCACCTCTGCCTCCAGCTCTCCCTTGCAGCTGCTCAGCCGTGGTCTGGCTAACGTGTTCTCCCTAAACCAAGCCACGGCTAAGCCGCAGCTCCCCAGGCAGCGAGGAACCGGCCGCACAGAGCTCAGAGGTGCCTAGCTGTATTTTTATAGGACCAAGCAACTTTGAGATGACTCTGTTCGTTCTTCCCTCTGCACAACACCTGTGCAAACATCAATTAAAGATACTGTGGTTTAAAGACATCTTTCAAAGATGCTCGAGAACAATTATAGTGCCCCCCTGCCCCAGGGCTTATGGGTTGTCCATCCTTGGAGACGGGGGCAAGACCCCGAGTAACCTGATCTAGGCAGCCCTGCTTTGAGTAAGGGACTTGGGATTAGAGACATCCAGAAATCCCAGCCGAACGTATTATCTTACCTTCCAGCTGTAAATCCAGAGTGGCCAACACTGGCAGCCGTACTACAAGAGACTTGCCAGTTCCAGCGGTTTTCTATCTCGACACCAGTTACGAAGCTGACAACCAAGCGAGGTCGTGCTTTTAGCGAGATGCTCCCTGAGCAGGTACAGCAGCTTTACGTGTGGACCGGGCAGGTGGACTTCAAAGCTGCCCCCCAGCCACGTCCGCAGATACGCATCACCGCAGAAAGCATACTTTGGAAGTAGATTTACCTCCTCCCACCAGAAGAGTCTTGCAGGAGGACAAATTTATTAAAGCTACAGGGAGTTTCGTGGGATTAGCTTTGCCATAAACATTTTAAATTTGAAGCTATTAAGGATTATGGAAGAAAGTCGCCTGTCAAAATCCTTTCAAAAAAATCACTGACAGATGGAACATACACCTGTGGAGAATGCAAAGATTTCTCCAGGGAGCTTGTGGGGGACTTATCAAAGCAGAAGGGGTACCTCATTAAGCACGCAGCTCCTTTCTGGTGGTTAAGCACGTAACTGGGAGCAGTACCAGGCTCCCAGCAAGACACAGCACCGCAGCGATGCACTGAAGAGGAACGCAGAGGCGTGACACGGCTGGAGACGGGGACCGCAGCCCTCTGCGCTAGGGTGGGGAGGGAAGAGAAGAGGGCACCCTCCCAGACCCATCACCTCTACGAGCATCAGGCCACCCGGTGCCACTCCCGAACCAAGTCCTCGAATAAAAGCTGCGACACCCCTGCGGCATCCCTACGCCGGCGTGGCTTTGGGCTGGGCACTTACACGTCCGCAATATGCCCGCGGCGTGCAAGTACCACGGGATCCTTGTGCCACTGCTACTGCTGTTAGCCTAGCAGCAAACAGCACTGCTACATGCAGTCAGAATATCTGGATATCCAAAATAAACAAGTGAATAAACAACGACTTGGCATTCAAAGGGCTTGGCAGGAACTAAGCCATCAGCCTCTGACTGAAGCCAGAGCTCAGTCACTTTGGAATTTTGTTGTTGTTTTTTTTTTTTAACCTTCCTTTCTGCTTCTTCCCCCCAAACAAGCCCAGCCTGCGAGGTCACCGACGTGCCGAGGCTTGGAGGCACGCTCCGGCTCCCAGCCTGGGGACGCTGCCAAGCACCAGTGCCACCAGCTCCTGCAGCCTCCGAGGGCACAGCGCCTGCACCACCAGGACTCGAGGGCCCCAAGAGGCAGCCCGAGGGGAACCGGTGGACAGAAACGACTGGAAGTTCAGGGTTTCTACTGCTTGAGAGTCTAGACTCGTACACCTTTAAAGCCCTTTGACATGTAACGAAGCTCTTTGGAGGCAGCACAAGCCCAGAGAAGGTCCTCCCGACCTCGCTATCACAGCTGCGAGCTCTGACTCAGCGCTGCATCCGAAGCAGGATGGAGGCAGGCTCCCGGCAGCTCGAGCAGTGCATCGCAGCCAGGGGAAGGTTCAGCTTCATACGGAGGAGCCAGGCAGCACGCAAAACATCACCTGCCCCTGAAGTCAAGGCCCACGCTCTCCAAAAGCCCATGGGTTGTCCTACTGTGCCTTCGTTCCAGAAGCATCCTAATTAGGTTTCTTTGGGACCTGCTTGCTCCCACTGGAGGCACTGGCAGGTTAGTTTGCTCACGGGGCTTATTCCAGGGCTCTTTATTCTGCACTTCTCGCCCCACATCAGCAGGTCTGGAGCAATCATTTCTGAGTTCACGTGGACCCTCCAGCCACAGAGTAGCTGCAGTGGAGATGCATCACAGGGTTTAGTTTTACCCACTTAGCCTTACACATGGATTTTCATCGACATTTTTAACTAAGTGCCCACCCATTTGTGGCTGCTACCTAGTTTTGATGTCTTATCTTCAAGCACACAGCAGAGCAAGCTGAACAGACCCAGACGTTCTTCCCTGGGGAACATCATCAACATCCGACACTTTAATCCATTTTATAATCCTCAACACTTGCTTTTCCGATTGCCCAGAAGCGATCCGGAGTCCCTGAAGATACCGGACACCTACAAAGGAGCCAAGCTTTCCTGGAGAGGGAGACAACCAGGAGAACCTTGAGCCGTCCACAACACACCACGCTTCCAACAGAGCAGTCACCGACTACTGCGATGCCATGATCCTGCACGTGGCTAATTTACAGTCTGGTATTACACACAATTAACGAGAGCCAACAGCTGTTCACACCCTTCACAGGCCCCTCAAACACCTCGCTCGGCCTGGAGAAGCTGCTCACCTCCTTCAGGCTAAGGAAAAGGGCTGTTTCTGAGACCAGCTCATGAGTACAGCCAGAGTTCCTCTTCCACCGCGACACGCAACAGCCATTTCTTCCTCGGCGTTTGTGTCTTTGCTGTTCTATCTGTGGCTTCTGCACCATGTAATTAAGCACGTTATCTTTCAACAGAAAGCCTAGCAATTGCCCTGTTTTCCCTCACATGTGGCTTGTTAGTCACACTGAGGTCTGGCCTGAAAGTCCCCTTTTCTGTTTCATTTGTTTAAAAGGCAAATGGGCTTCTAGAACAACATTTGACCACTGAAATTCTCACTTATTCTGAAACCACCAGCAATGGGAGCAGCCGCCCAGCAGACCTGCAGCTGGCTCAGGCTCAAGCAACTGA
This sequence comes from Anseranas semipalmata, assembly GCA_013399115.1. NCBI lineage: Eukaryota > Metazoa > Chordata > Aves > Anseriformes > Anseranatidae > Anseranas > Anseranas semipalmata. The sequence continues at coordinate 807,610 of VXAA01007018.1, forward strand.
TAAAGCTTCGGGACTACCTGAAGTCATGCCACCTTCTCCTCCCCATCTCTAGCACTGTTATTTTTTTGCCTGCTTGTTTTGGTCTCATGGTGGAACTCCACTACCTTTCGGCAAGCACCAGGCCACCCTCAGCAGGCAGCACGCCAAAAGGCAAGATCCGAGCACTGCCATTTTGGAAGTGACAGGCTGGAGAAACCAGTCCTAGACTTTTACATCACTACCTGAATTTTCTGTCCCCACCTCACTCACATCTAGTTTCTGAAGAAATGGCTTCCCTCGAGCACATTAAATTGTCACCATTACCTTGTGGCTTGATTACAGTCATGGCTAAACGTCACACAACTGAGTCAAGAACAGCTTCTCCTTGAATGCTCAAGAGCAAGCTGTCCTAGGAAGCCATCACGCAGTTGGAAAGATGCTTTTCTTAAGCACTGTCCTACTTTGACACAGAGTAGGCGTGTGTTAAACTAGATCTAAATCAAGAATCTTACCAGACTTCACGGGTTCGGGTCTTCTTCACCTGTATTCTAGCCTCCTCCCTGACGTTATACTTCTAAAATGGAAGTCATGTCATAACTACTTCTCTCCTTGCTGACCTCCTCCACTGTCCTCCAGGGGAATTTTAGGCTACAGATAAGACCCTTCCTCTCATCTCAGACAAAACCAGAAAAGCACACGCAGGCTGTGGGCAGAAGTTAGTTCCCCACTGCTGTCTCGTTCGACTCTTTCAGTATGAATAATCGTATTCTGGTTCCCATTTTGAAGCTCACAGGGGCTGCTTTCATCACATGACAGCGGCTGAAAAAAAGCTGAAGGCACACGGAGGCACAATGGATGGCTCTGCCATTAAGGTTCAAATTGCCCAGAGTGCATCAAGGAGCAGTGTCTGGAAAGTAAGACTGCTTATTACTTGTGGCATAACTGGATCTCAGAGGATACTTAGGCACTCCAGACACTGATTAGGATTTCTGCATGCTCCTACAGTTAACAGGAGCTTTCATCACACCCTGCAGCCTTTATTATTTAAGGCAACTTTGAACCACCTGAGACAAAGTCTTCAAATTGAGAGACATGAAAAGCAGGAGCTCATTTATTTCATTGGCCTCTGTAGCTCAACAACTACTTAAGCCAAACTGAATTTCATCATATGACACACGAGTTTGATCAGTCCTTAGAGCCTGCAGATCTACTTCAGTTTCAGTCTGGCTCTGCTGGATTTAAGCTAGACAAAAGCAAGTTTCAACTACTTGGGTCATTGCTGCCTCAAGTTTCTGCATGTAAAAGGTCTTAAGGGAGCTGTGGCGAGAAAGCCAGTGACAGAAGAACTCTGAGCTGTTCCCATTCTGCATTTGAAAGCACTTCAAGTACCGTCCCTTATCTGCAGAGCTGCAGTCCCAGTGTTTGGTCTAACGGCTCAAGGTTTTCCTGCTACAGAACACCTGGGTGCCAAAGATTTGCCCCACCGGCTTCTTCTGCAGCTTTTCAGATAAGACAGGCACAAGGGAGCATCCGTTTGCTTCCCAGTTTGCTTCCCATACATGGCTCCCAGGTATGGGACTGGACCCTGCAATCTGACATGGCTATTGACTTGAAAGAGGACAACCCAGACACATTGCAGTGGGAAGGAATAACCCAAGCTTCCCAGCATGGGCAAGGTGTACGCATTTCGAGTGCATTTGTGTCAAGCGACACACCACTTCTGAACTAGCATCGCACAGCCTTGTAGCAGGGAGCTGCTTCTATAGCTAGTATTTGCTTTGAATCATTAAGGAATTAAAGCCCAAGTTCTTTACGTGTTCGTTATGAATACCCCGATTCTTGTTGGCCCTACAGAAAGACAGGAAATTTAACAAGATGAAAGCTGGTCACAGGACAACTTGTTTCACTGTCTTGCTGCCACTAGCTGCCTTGTACCTATTAAAAACTCTTGGGAAAAATCATCAATCTCTGCTGGGCTAATGCCTTCCTACCACCAGATGGAGAAAGCAGCAAGTCAAACCACATCAGGCTGAGCATTTAGAAGTACTGTCACTCAGGGCTCATCACACTGCCTCTGACAGATGGGGCACCAGCACCTTTGCCTGCTAACTACAAAGGAACAGAAGGGACGCCAAGTTATTCCTTCCCCAAGATATGGCAGGCTGGCAAGCAACATCTGCCCACTTTTGCGTTTCTGCAAGCACCGTAGCAGCAGCCCAAGATCACCACCCTGCTCTATCACTCAACAGCCCGGGGAGCTCTCCTGCCTCAGATTAGTCAGTCTGTTCCAAACACGCCTCTTGCATGAGCTCCCTGCATACATGGAGAAGACCAATATGGCAGCATGCCACTGCCATAGGAGCTCGAATATGGTCCTGGAGCAAGCCAGAAGTTTTAATAGCTCAGAGTAAATCATTTTTAAAGGAGAACGTCAATTCAGTGACTTCTAGAGGCTTTTCTGAGTTGCACGAAGAAGCTTCTCCAGGTGTCAGTTGAACAGCTCTTGAAGAATAACCGCAGCCCTCTCCTCAACAGCATTTCTGTACATGTTTAAAGACTTGGATTTTTTCCATTCATGTATCATTCTTCTTCAGAGAAGCCCACCTTCTCAAAGGATTTTTAGCTGAAGAAACCATCCATAAGACCACCACCGGTCACTCCTAGAGCCTTAAGACTCGGTTAACACAGGAAGACTCACTTTCCCCCCACGTTTATGGCAACACAATAAAACCAAGCAAGACAGACTTCAGGTACTCTGGTGCCTAAGTGGAGACAAGCTAAATAAACAAACCAAGTTCCATGGCAGGAGCGTGTTTAGTGCAGCTGGGAGCATCAGCTGCTTAAAGACTTACCTCACAGCTTCTAAGAGCACTAATCTGGCTCAGATATTAGTGCTTCCCTACTCACCTTCAGCCCCACTGCTGGGAGGCAAGCGACCTGACACCGGATCAGCACATCCTCCCTGGAGCTTCAAGTGCCAGGCCAACATGAGACATCTGTCCTCAGTAGGGGCTCAGAAAGTGACAGTGTTCTGCTGTACCCACAAACTCTATTCAGGTGTACCAAGCAGAGAGAGGAGAGCCAGTTTGCCACAGGTAAGGTGTCTTCTGGCTGCTGGAAGCTGCGGTGTCTGCACTCCTGCCCTGCTCCAGTGCGGCAATGCCTGTCCCGGCACTGCCGGGCTGCATCTGGACGAGGGGCAGAGATGCTCCAGGCTTGCTGGAGCAGGATGAACCAGGCACTTCTTGCCTGCTCGCATGGCTTCTTCCTGCAGCTGGCAAGCTGCAGCTCCAGCGGGATGAAATGGGAGAAGCTACCACCATGCAAACAGCTCCCCTGCAGCTAGCGCGTAAGGTTCTTAACTGCTTCGTTTTGTTACCCCAAACGCGTTGGGAAAGCGTGCTCAAGGCAAGGTTCTAGAAGCATAAAAAGAATTTTTTTTTTTTTTGCTGTAGGTCGTTTGGTCTGCAGAACCAACAGTTCCTTGCAGTGTCTGAAACATGTTTTACCAGATTAAGCAAGAGACCTTCCAGAATACCCAGGTGGACTCCAGCATGCCAGCTCCACGATGGGTTTAATTTCCGCACCAGTGAGTAAGGTGATTATCCCTCCAGATGTACTTTGCCCTCCCACTGCTTCAGGGATTTCAGACTTGATCTTACACACCTCTAGCAAAGACAATTTTATTTCTTAAATGAACTTGCAGAAAAGCAATTCAAGTTTTTGCTCTGGCAGCTTTCTGGAACACTGCAGCCAATTTTAAGTAGGTACCCTTACAAGGAGGGTCACTTTACTAATCCAGATCCGACTGTGGATTTAACTACCATCGCCTGGCTCCGACCATCTCCTCCCAGCCCTGTTTTGAAGTCCACAGGACTAACACCACTGATCTGATCTCAGCTCATCACAGGTGACAGAGCCCGTCAGGCACCAGTGTCTTGACACCACCAAACACAAGAAGCCAAACTCTCAACTTCAAGGTAATGACAAATTCATCCCACCTAACAGAGCGTAAACAGGCAAAGCTCCAGTGACCTCCCCAGCTGGGTGTAAATCAAAGCCTGTTAATCCTCCCTAAGTTCTCGTTCGCTGCTGAATACTAAGCATTAGTCTTTTACAAGCGCAGATCTCCTGCAGCAGTTTTCAAGCGTATCTGTTAGCATACTGCACAGCAACGGCTTCTCCAGCTACTATTAATAAACTTTATGCTGCAGAGAAGCACAACTGTCCAAACAAGACGTCCATCAGCAACCTCGTTAACTCCGAAGCTGAGACTTCTCGCTGGTGTTTTCCTAGAGCCTTGCTGAAGCCACCTTAAAGAGGAATCAGAAGCACATTGCCATGCCAAGTAGCTTTGCCTGATACGTAAGCAAAGATAGTCCCAAGCAAGCTAACCCATCCAGTAAGATCAGAAGGAATTTGCAAACAATTAAGGAATGCTTTGTACTTTGAGTCCTTGCAGACTTGCGTATGTCCAAGCGCAGCCGCCTCAAATGCCCATAGGCTGACTCAATTCTAACATCTCCTTTATAGAAGAAAAACATTAAGTACTCTAATCCCTAATCTGGGGATCACTTTAAGGGAATCTCATGCCATCAGGGATATGTTCTCCAGTTACTCTCCTACTGCTATTAACTAATGCACTGCCCTTGGCCACTAGATCACCAGCTGTGGGCCAAAAACCAGGTTTAATACCTAACTGAGCATGTGCTGGGTCATTCTTGAGACGTGACCAAATCTATTTTAGCACAGGAAAAAAAAAAAAACTGACACCTCCTCTCCCTATTGACTTCTTTTGTCTTCCTTTATACTCTGCAGCTGCCACAGATCACCTGCTCCGTGCGTTTTTCGTAGCCGCGCCGTCATCGCTACGTTTTCAGCTGCCTGATCTCAGCACCGAGCTTTCAGCCCCAGCACCATGCCGTGCCGTGCCTGCTGGCAAAGCAGGTTCGGGCTTGGCGAGGACATGGCCAGTGCACATCCACCACGTGTCTGAGCGGCGTGGGCGTGCAGGACACACATTTCATCCTCGGGTTCGTAAAACGATGAAAAACCTGAGATCGGAGGAAGTTTGTACTTAAATAGATAGACAGAGGCTTTTGTTTCACCAGCCACACGAAAGCATTACTTTTGAGACGGTCTTCTCGGTATTTCCTGTAACCCCAGGACTGTTACCTCACCATTTCAGTTCCCTTCTTTTTCCAGAATTTACCATTTCCGAGCATTTCCAGACGCCACCGAGCGCTCCCCGCTACAGCGGAGAATGAACGGGCACCGCAGCCACTGCGAGACGCCTCCGTGCACGTCGAGCCCGGCTCCGGCAGCCCCAGTGCAAGGGCTGCAGCTCCCCGAGCTCCGGCCCACAGAAGGCAGCAGGGGCCGGAGGGTCGGAGCAGCTCGGCCCCGCTGCCACTGTGTGCCCATAGGGGCCACACAAAGCCTCGGTGCTCCCCAGCTCCTCCTGGTGTGGTGGGGTGGGAATCCCCACGTCTGGGCATCTGGAAGCTGGAGGGAGGAGCTGGGCGTTTGGCTTCAACAAAAGAAATAAAGTAGAGAGCAGAAATGAAAGTCCTTTTGTCATCGTTTTCCTTAGCTTTAGGATGGGAGGAGGGAGTCTGTTCGTTAGATGAAGCAGCCGTGGAGGAAGGAACAAGAGAAAGCTGAATATAACAGCGCTGGCTGTGGCTGTCGGGGGAGACGATACCAAATCACCCCACAGCCAGCTGGCTGTGGGTTTACATCCTTCCCCTTTCCCGCTTGCTCCAGACCAAGTGCGGGCTTACGAAGTCTCTCCCGTGCCGCCCAAAGGCTCGGCTCGCTCCCCATGGAAGGGAGGGGAGGTGGGAAGGAAGACGCGGGTACGGGAGGGCACCGTGCGGGACCCCGGCAGTGCTGGTGCACAGGCTGGAGCCTGCACGGGAGAGCGCAGCGCACGCCGTGGCTGGGTCCAGGCTCTCCGAAAGCCATTTCGTCTCGATGGGGGAAGAAGAATTCCCACATCTGCAAAGGCTGAGAGCTGCAGAGGCAGGAGCACCAACAGAGCCTGGCGAGCAGCAACAGTGGCAGAGCGTTTTATCTAACCAGTGCCAGCACGAAGCCAGCCTGTGGCTATTTATCTGAACGACATCCTGAAGTCACGCTGAACGTTTCAGAGGCTGAGAGACAAAAACGCCGTATCTTCCCCAGTACAGCCACCAATTCACAGCCGCTTCCCCTTCATTTGAGCAGGTGCTAAAACGGGTTTCCACCTATCGCCTTCCAGCAGAGCGGCCAGCACTTCAGAAACTAACGAAGTAAATACCTGCTGCTGTTTTTATAGATTTTTTTTTTTTTNTTTTTTTTTTTTTGCTTCGCAGACATCAGATTGCCATTTGTCTACAGTCACATGGATCTAATAGGAGGGACAGAGACTTCAGCCAAGGACAAGTTAGGTTATGTATCCTTCCAATAAAAGAAAAAGAGTTGGTTAAGGCTTTCAGCCTTCTGGAAGGAAGCAACGAAGGCCTAGACAGCAAAGGAAAGAGGATCTAAGCTGGCTCCAAGCCACCTAGCACAAAAATACTCATGATTGCACTAGCTTCATAAAAAGCTATCTTGAGTTGCAGAGCACCGAAGTGTAGAAGACTTCAAAAGCCACAGCTTTGCCATGGTGAAGCAGAAGATGGTGCCTGTATCCCATCAAGACCGTCAATGAAGAAATGCTTGGGAAGCCAGGCAAATCCTGTTTTTCTGTGCTTTGTACTGCGGTTATTCCACTGTGTGTTCATATTCCGTGGCTGGTCGCAGGTCAGGAGGTGGAGGCGGGCAGGAAAGCAGCTTCAGCTCTGCAGAGTCCTGCATGCCCCAGACAGCGACCCTGGCAAGGAAAGGCTCCCTCCAGTCCAACCACAGGCGTCTTCAAACCACCTCCTCCTCTGTACCTGCCTCTGAACAAGCTGGCGTCTGCTGGGACACACTGAGCAGCCTGCCCTAGCCTGAACTAGTCCGACAGTCCTGGCTCTTCCCTGCCAGACTGGTACCGAGCTCCCAACACGGCAGCACCTCAGCTGTGCTCGGCTTCTAAGGACATGGATGAGAAGACAAAGCCACCTCCCAGGAAGCAGCCAGTTACTCGAGCATCAGCAGGTGGACACAAAAGGTTGTGCGTTTGTTGTTTTTTTTTTTTGGTGTTTTTCTTAAATACGTACCCTTGCCCACAATTTTCCACGCGTTCATTGGTTTACTTGGCATGAAGCTGCTCAGAATGGAAGCTGTTCAGCTGCAGAGTTCGTGCGCTACACGCTGCCAAGTCTGTCACTGCCCATGGACGTTTCTCCAGACACGAAGCCGTGGCTACCGCTCTCCTCTCCCAGGCACGGTAGCCCACGGAGCCCCTGCCCTACCAGCTGCACCATGAGACATGTTTCTTCTTTTATCCCCCAGAGTCAGAGCTAGCAGGGGATCAAGTCCAAACTCTGAGCTGAAGCTACAAGTATGTATCAATCAAACCGGTAAATGTGACGAGCACATCTCGTCTTTCCTGATGACTCTTGGCGTAAAGATCTGAACGCTCAGGGCTCCACCCCACCCAAAATCTGCAGTTCCCCAAAAGCCAGGTGGGCTGCCTGGCACGTGCTCACCCACAGAACCCGAGGGAGCACCAATTCCTTAGAGATTTAAGGCTGAAGACAGTACCCAAGGCAGAGCACAACCATACTGGAGGCGCCCAGCCGTACAAGCTGACAAAGCTCCCACCACGGGCATTTTGTACGTGCAGAATTCTCTCCTCAGCACAGCTTAAGCTCACCCCCAAACCACCCCAGCATTTTGGAGGGAGGCAGAAGAGCAGTCTGCTGGTACATCTGGGTACATCTCAGTTCAGGCACCATCCCGTGCACACCGATGTCTCCCGCCATCGCGATCCAAACCCGAACGTCCGCGGGCAGTGCTATCCATCACCTCGTGGCAGGAAGCAGAGGAGGCAGCAGGATGACAGTATTATCTGCACAGCCCTCACTTCTCTTGCAAGCACCACCCAGCACGCTGATGGGAGCTGGTAAGAGGATGCCAAATGACATCATCCAGTTCGGAGGAGACAAGCCAAGAATAGGGCGCTTGGGCTCCAGAGGTCCAAGAGTTTTCAATTCAGAACAAGCGCAAGAAGAAACAAGAGCAAAACAGCTCCAACCAACCCTTCTGAACTTTCAGGGCTAGCCACCACACAAAGGACCTACTGGCTAAGCCCAAAACTTCAAAGGGCTCTTGGATAGCCCTTGCCAAAGACCTTTATTGTCTCCACATACCCAAGGCATCTGCAGAGGATTCAACAGCTACGTTCTCCAACACAGCCTCAATCACTCTCATTTAGTTCAAAGAGAGTTATTTCTGATTTCTGATCGATCCACACCTAGCTGCTACACTTGGCCAACCCAGGGGAGCCCAGAATGGCTGTGCAGGACAGTGGCTTTTCCTCAAGCCTGCAGATAAGACCTATGAGGAGCTTAAAGAGAAACTTCTAAAAGCTTGAGCTGCCGAGGACTGGCCAGCTAACACAGCTAGCGTGCGCAACACCCCGTTGCACTTGCACAGCCGCCCGAGCTGGGGACAGGTAGCAACGCGCCTGTACGCAACCCAGCCTGCCACTACAACGTCCCGAAGCCGTTTAAGCGGAGGGAACCCAGGCTGTGAACCGTCAGGAGGTCGGAAGCACAGCAGGACAGCAGCCTGTGACAACGGCCGTCCTGCCTGGGCCCCGTGGCTCCGGTCGGGGCCTCTGCGTTGGCTCTTCCATCGCAAGGCCGCAGGGGAGCCGCTGCCCCTGTTGTGTGCTCAGCTCCAAGGAGAGCCGTGCCTCGGTTCGGGTTGCGGACGGGGTTCAAGCAGACCCAAGGGAACCTCGCTGTAGTCCTTCGGTCCATTCTTCTGCCCGCGCTGAAGCGGCCTCTGCCACTGCCGCAGGCCCGCAGCAAGGACAGGCAGCGGGGCTTGGGCCAGCAGACGCCCACAGAGCACCCCCAAAGAGGGGGGCCCGCCTGCAATGCTTCCCTGGGCCCACAGCCCCCACCAGGTGCCATCTGCCTAGGCCACCCGGGCACCTGCAAGGTCCCCTTGTGCCCAGAGCTGAACAGCCCCACTGGGGCCTGAGCAAGCCCCAGCGTGGGCTCCAGAGGACCGCTCGTCCACACGCAAAAGCAGGGCCGGCAGCACAGCCCCACGCTGCAGCACGCCAGGAGGCATCACGAGGCCGAGAACCCCTCGAGATGCCTGCGGCAGCGAGAGCAGCAACGCATTCGTTAGATGCCAGCGCAACCTCTCCACCCTGGTACTGGAAATGGTTTCCCCAGAGCCTTCCCCAGCTCCCTGGGAAGCGCAACTACAGCCGCTTACGCGGCTCCTGCCGCCACAGATGGCCCGCACAGCACTCCTCCAGAAGCCTTTCCGCCTCAGCCTTTTCTCTTCTACGCTGCAAAGCTGAAAGCAGCTAATCATCCCTGCTCCTCTTCAGATGAGGGATCTGTATTTGCGTTCCTCCCACCCTTTCCGAGGGAAAATCTGCACTGAACTGGTCACAGGACTCAGAGATGAGAGCTCGCAAGCCTGGCGAGCAAACACGGCAGAAGCCCACATAGCCTGTGTCAAGGAAAGCCCGTGGTTCTCCACGCTTGATGTCCTCCTCCACCCACAATGGTCATCCACTGCACCAAGAGCACGCTGTGTCCAAAGCTCGGGCAGCAGCTTTTTAGCATCTGAAGCAGTCGCTCCTCCACACCCACCACTGCAGGGATGGTCCTCACCCGCAGGGCAGAGCTCGGGTCCCCAGAGTCAAGCACCCAAGCGTTCTTCTCACTAGGGAACCGCAGGTGGACTGAAGGATTCTGCACGTGCCCCCATTCCTACACTGTAATAACCCTCCCCTTACCCTTTTGAGGGGACTTCTTTCCTGCAGAAGTCATGCCATTTATCTTGCCCGTTCCCCTGCGTGCGCCCACGCCCTGAAGGACACGAGAGCTGGTGGGGCTCCTGCCCTGCTCAGAGCCCCGGCTCCCCGCACACCACTACCGGGGGCACGGTCGGGCATCGCCGCACCCAGGGTGCTCCCCAGGCGGCCCCGGCCCTGGGGCTTGGCAGGGCTCCACCTCCAGAGAGCCTGCGGAGGCAGCGCTGCGCCCAGCTAATGGATATCGATCCTCAGCCCTGGCACGAGCAGCTGGCTCGGCTCGGACAGCAGCCTTTTAGCGGAGAGGAAGCCAGACAAAAAGGCAGCTCGCTTCAACCAAGGTGTTACGGGCAGCGGGGAGGAAAGAGCCCAATACCCGCCGGCACACTCACCAGCTAGCAGGGAGGCAGCAGGCACGGCCACCGCCCCAGGGACCTGTGGGGAGCTTCCCGGCCACGCCGCCGGTCCTGCGAGCGACCCGGGCGCGTTACAGGGCCCATTGCATCCCCATGCAGGCAGGGCAGACCAGGGACGCGACCAAGGTCGCGCATGGGCAAGGCCCGGCGCTTTGTCACCTCCTCTTCTCTCTGGCAGGCGCAGGGGCTGCCTCCTGCGATTTACTGAGACACCCCAGGCATGCCGCTGTATGCAGCGAGCGAAGGGACAGCCTTGCTCCCGCAGCAGCAATCAGACCGCACGTACCAGGAACCAGCACGGGTGGCCACCACTTGCAGCCAGAGAGAAGCGAAAACTGACGATATATGTTATTCGGAAGAAAACTATCGTGATCCAATACACCACTGCAGTGAGAAGCATTCAGTGAATCACAGCAGACAGTGAGAGAGCCACAGCACTACTGCTCCCATCCTAAAGCGCTACAAGCAGCCATTCAAAGGCACCCAAGTGCACAGGGTGGCTGAATGGACGCTGTGTCGCGACCCACTAGGTTATGGAGAAAACGTGACGGTGAGATCGAGCTGCAGAAAGACGAACCCCTTATGCATGTCGTTACCACGCCAGACTTTTAAGGAAACCAGTTCTGCGTTTCTCAGGATGGCGCTAAGGCAGGGAGCGGAGAGCGAGCCCCAGACGCCAGAAGCACGACGACGGCTGCGAGCCAGCCCCGAGCTACGGGCGCACTTCTGCATTACCTTGGCTGGATGCGGTCTGCGCGCTCTCTGCTACCACCTGGGTGCATTGCAGCTCGTACCATCGCATATGACATCACTATGCGTTGCTACGGAAATGAGTGCGAGGTCACAAGCCTCCCGCACAACTGGAGCTGGGGGATGGGCGGCGGGGAGGACAGGATCAGGGATAACCAAGTGTGACATGCCCATTACCGTGGGACCGAGCCAGAGTTTCGGCAGCATTGTACAGAAATTACGAACAAAGCTCTGCCTTTTGTTTGCTGTGGCGGGAGGCGTCAGCACTCCCACTGTGAATCATTTTCCTAGGGCCGAACTACACAGCAACTGATAAGCGGCATTAGCCCGGGTTACTGTTTCACCAGGGCCAGTAAGGACTAGAAGGAAAAATGTGTACGTAATCTCTAACAACAACTTCGGTTTAGACGCCGATCCCTGGTAAGCAGGCTGGGGAAATTCATACGGCAGAAATATTGCCACAAGCCTGCGTGTTAAGTCTGCGGGCACATCCCTGCTGGCTTTGTACTAATGGCTGTGTTATCCGTGTGAAATAAGCTGTAGTATCTGCTCACAGCAAGCCTTGCTTTAAAATGAATGGATGCCGTTATCAGAAAATAGTATAAAATCCATAGCGCAGCAGAGGAACAGCCCAGCTGTTTTAATGTGATATTATCTTGTTCTGATTATCCATATTTCATTTCTTGAAAAGACATCTCCCTCCCTGTTCTCAGGCTGTGACAGTTTTCTCTGTTTGATAAATGCAAGGTTATTGTCAAAATGGTGCAATATAGGCAAACAGAGCTGCATCCGAGACAGACTGCGACATTCCTAGATCAGCATTCACTTTTCATCAGCAAGGGAGGACACCCCAGCTCCTCTTAAAGGTTCAGACCTGACTAAGAAGACAAACATAAAGAACAGTTTTCCCCTTTAAAGCACCCCCTCCCTCCCTCCACCCAGTCTAGCCTCTCTGCAATATGACAAATGCAGAATCTTCTGGAATGACTTGATCCTGCCTCCCACGATTGCTTTGTTTGCAAGATCAGATCAGAGATATGTTTTTTTACTTCTTATATTGTCAAAATGTCAGCATTGAAGGGGAGCGTTCGGTGTCACAAATCAGATCAGCCTGCTATATGCAGAGTCTTTATTTTAAGAGCGTGAAATGAATACAACATGACTCAATTCATAAATCTCGACACAAGTGCA
>VXAA01007018.1:832592-845545 GCA_013399115.1 Anseranas semipalmata
CATGGGAGGATGGGGGGAGCCCCCACAGGTGTAGGAGATAGCCCTGTGGGTACGCAGTGAACCCCTTGGGAGGATGGGGGGAGCCCTGGGGACATCGGGGGAGCCCTGTGGGGACAGGGGGTGACTCCCTGCTGGCATGGGTTGAACCCCTGGGGATGTGGGGCAGCCCCCTGGAATATGGGGCGAGCCCTGGGAAAAAGGGGTAAACCTGGGGCTGTGGGGCGAGCCCCGCAGCGGGGAGGCTAGGCCCTGGGGTATGGGGCCGTGTCCCCAGGGCCGGGACAGGGGGATCTCAGGGTGGGGGCTGTGCCAGACCCCGTGCGGCACTAGCGGCGGCCGCACGCTTACTTTCCAGCTGGGAGGTGAGGAGCGCGGTTGTGGCCACCTCGGTCACCGGCGTGGGCTGCTCGTGGCCGTCTGTCACTGCTGAGACAAGCGTGGGGACATGCAGGTGCTGGGGGGGGCTGGTCCCGGCACCCGCTGCCCCCACTCTGAGCCACAGCCAGCACCGCGGTGGCCCCGCGGCAAAGTCACTTGAGGGGGAGGAAGGGGTTCCCTGGGAACTGCCATGGGGAAGGTCACCCACCAGAGCCCCAAAGCCTCACCAAGATGTGCCTGGGCCCCCGGGGTGGCTGTCCCCTGGGCAGGGACAGCCCAGAGAGCCACCAGCCCTTGGAGCCCTCCCCGCTGTGGCACTGGTGGCTGCTGACCCCGTACCTGTGGCTGTGGCAGTGAGCGTCTCTTCGTAGTCCGGGGCCACCGAGGTGGTGAAGGACGTGATGGTGGACGTGTCCAGCCCTGCAGGGACACAGAGGGACAGAGGTGACGAGCAGGGAGAAGCTGCAAAGCAGCCAGCCTGCTGCCTGTGAGCCTGGGATGCAGAGTGGAGTGGTCCAGAGGGTGGAGATGGAGATGGAGATGGAGATGGAGATGGAGATGGAGATGGAGATGGGGATCGGGATGGGGATGGAGATGGAGATGGGGATGGGGATGGGGATGGGGATGGAGATGGACCTCCTTCATCCCCACTACCCGTGTGCTGGAGATGGAGCTTCTCCAGCTCCGTGCAGGTGCTGCGGGGCATTTTTGAGGCTTGATGCTCAAACTATTCATCAGTTTGGGCAGCGGGAGCAGCAGGGAGCATGGCGGAGGCAGGGAGGGGGCACCAGCCCCACTGCCAGCTCCAAAGCCGGGTTCCTCAAGGTTCTGCCCCACCTGATGGGCACCAAGCGCTGCCACCCATCCCCAGCACAGGGGACAAGCCCGCGTTTGAGGGGGAAAGGGACATCCTGAGAAAATTGCCCCTTTCTCCCCATCAGCCCCTTTGTCGGCTAATAGCGGGAAAGCGAAAGCGCTTCCTGCTCCAGTCATTAGCCGTGATAACCAGGAATTCCAAGGGATTATTAACATCATAAATGCTAATCAGCGGATAATGGCAGGGCTGGGCGATGTGGAGACGGGCGGGGGGCGAGCCTGGCGGCGTTCCCGGCCCTGGCACCGCTCCCTCCCTTCCCAGCGCAGGAGCCTGCACTCGGCTCCCTGCACGGCCATGGGCGCATCGGGGCTATTTCCCCTTGAGGGTGCCCCTTATCCCCCCACTGCGGGACATCCCTGTGCCCCGTTACCCATGCAGACGACCCCGGCGTCCTCATGGTGGCCGCAGTTGTGGATGCCCCAGCCGAGGCTGTAGCAGGCGGCGAGGACAGGCTCGCTGCCCTCGCAGTTGACATTGTCCAGCAGGATGAGCCCCGTGCCGTAGCCGAAATAAGCGTTGCTCTTGAACTCCAGGGCTTGGCCGCAGCCCACCTGCTTGCAGACCACGCCGGCGTCGCTCAGGCCCCAGTCGTCATCGCAGACGGTGCCCCAGCTCCCGCCGTAGAAGATCTCCACCCGGCCCTGGCAGGCGTCCGCCCCGCTCACCAGCCGGATGCTGCCGTCACCTGGGGGGTGACAGCACGGGTGACAAGCGGCTTGCCGTCCCCCTGAGGTCGCCGACCCGCGGAACCGGGGTCTGGCTGTGCCTGTGGTGGTGAAGGAGTCGCCTGGTAGGGGCTCTGCTTTAGGGCGGCACAACTGCTGGGATCCCGCATGAACCTGTGGAACAGGATTTGGCCACAAAGGCGGAGGTGTCGGGGGTCTTCTCCTCTTGGCCAGCCCACCGGGGTGGCTTCGTGGAGGGGAAGCATTGAGCTGGTGGGTGCTGGGTGACGGTGGGTGCTGGGTGATAGTGGTGCTGCTCTGCTCGCCCCTCCGAGAGCCCCCAGGCCATGCTCTGAGCACCTTACCTTCCCCATTCTGCACCGAGGCCGTGGCGGTCCTGCTGGTCGGTCCTTCGCTTGCTGGCGTGGGCGAGAGCTCTAGAGAGGGAATGAGAGACAGCGTCAATCCCTGCCTGCAGAACCCAGGGCCCCCGCCGCGACCGCGCGCTTATTACGAGCAATAACATTTCGCTGGCCGCATGCTGGCTCAGCAACTCTCACAGTGGTTTCGGATCAACCCCGTAGCCTTGCTGCCTCCCTTTGCCCCGCTGTAATCTGGGGGTGCAGATGCTCCCCTCGCTCCTCCTGGAGAGCTGCTGCGGGGCTCTGAGGTGGCTCAAGCCCAATAGAGCGAAGCTGAATTTTGCAGCCGCGCTCCAGCCCCGCACGCTCTCGCAGCCGAGCAAACGGCACCGCGGTGGTACAGCGTGAGCGCGGAGGGATCGGCATCGAGCTGCTCCACGAGCTCGGATGCTTTCTGCTTCTTTTCTCACCCTTAGGAACGTCCCCTGACGAAAAGCCCGGTGACTTAAGTGAAGGCAGCCGAAAGGTGGGAGAGCAGCCCAGGTGGCTGGCTCAGAGGCAGGAGTGGGGACGGCCCTTCCCCGGGGGTGCTGCTGGGGAGGCTGAAAGGTCCCCGAGCTGGTGGAGCCGGGGGGGGTACAGGACAGCCGGGTCACCCCATGGAGCACCAAGCTGCAGAGCTGGGGGATGCCCCGGGCTGAGGAAAGGGGTGCAGGACGGATGCGGAGGTTTGGTTGAGCCAGCCTGGGAGGAACAGGCGCTGAGACGCGCCCCTCGGGCTCCTCCAGAAGTCTGCGGACCCAGCAAGCCCCCCACGCGCTCCTCGCCCCGGGGGAACCAAGCCCCGTTACCGTTGCATACGACAGCCACGTCCTCGTAGTGGTAGCAGTTGTGGACGCCCCAGCCGTGGCTCCAGCACTCGCTCAGGGCCACCTCCCGGCCCTTGCAGTCCACGTTATCCAAGAAGATGGGCCCGCTGCCTTGGCCGAAGGTCATGGGTGCCGGCAGGGCGATGGCGTGGCCGCAGCCCAGCTGGCGACACACCACGTTGGCGTCCACGATGTCCCAGTCGTCGTCGCACACCGTCCCCCAGGAGCCATTGTAGAGGATCTCCAGGCGCCCCTGGCACCGGCCGGGCCCGTTGGCCAGGCGCAGCTCTGCAAGGACGGGCACAGCGAGGTGCCTCAGCGGGCAGCCGGCTGGCCGGGGGGCGGCAGCAACGTCACGTGGAGGGTTTGGGCCCGTTCTGCACCAGATCTCTGCTTTTTGCATCGAAATCTCGGCCCCGTTAGCTTGCCGACCTCGAGTTAGCCGACATCGAGCGAGCCCGGTGGCGGGGAGCAGCATGTCGCTCGCGTGTCGGGAGCAGCGGACGCGGACATCCCGCGCATCTCAGCGCAGTTGCACGAGGTGCGGCATCGCCCGGCGTCCTGGCTGCTGGCAGCCCGGGGAATAACCCAGCCGTGTGACACCACGAGGCTCGGGCAGGTGACGAGGCGCAACTGGCAGGTTGCTCAATGAACGTGGCCAGGGTCGGTCCCAGGTGGGCACGGGTGGCATGGCAATGCTTCCCTGAGCTGCTGGCAACGGGGAACATGCAAAGCTGCCCTCGAGGGGATTATTCACGGGGGTACAGCGAGTGACACGGCGACAGGCAGCTAGCAGGAGCTGGCAAGATTTTCCTCGCCTGATATTAAGCGGAATAGGGGAAATAAAGAATCGCCATTTCCTTTCTGTAAAAGAAATTTGGCTTTTTGTTGCCGCTCTTTGTTCAAAACCAACGTGCTTCCTTTCTGAAGTCCCCTAGACCCCATTTATAACAAAAACGCATTTTTTCAGCTGCAAAACCTTCTGGAGAAAAGCGACCCGGAGGGAAGGACCTCACCTGGGAACGGCAGCGGAGCAGGCTCGGAGGTGCCTGAAACAGAGAAGGCAGGATCAGGTCTCCCTGGTGCAACGTGCGGGGAAGGGGGGAGCAGGGACGGGGCAGGACCAGCCGCACACGCCGGGAATTGCTTCGGCTCCGCAGCTCCGGCACAAGAGGAGCTGGAAGCCCCGGCCCCTGTGCTGCAGCCACCAGGCTGCGCCTCGCCCGCCACCGCCCTCGGTCTCAGCTCCCCCGGGGCCCCCGCAGCTCCCTGAAATCCTTGGATGGAGCGCGGGAGAGAGGTGCCAAGGGTCGCTATTAGCAGCTTAATGAAACCAAG
The DNA here is from genome assembly GCA_013399115.1 of Anseranas semipalmata. Lineage (NCBI taxonomy): Eukaryota > Metazoa > Chordata > Aves > Anseriformes > Anseranatidae > Anseranas > Anseranas semipalmata. The sequence goes on from VXAA01007018.1 coordinate 837,082, forward strand.
CTGCTCTCCTGGCGCACGCCTGGGAGTTGCTAGCTTCCAGACAGAAGGAGCCTTTCATCCCTGCCTCTCCTCTCCTCTCCTCCCATTGTTTTGCTGCCAGCAGCTCGCATTATGAGCACGGTGAGTGACAGCAGCAGGCCCCGGAAAAATGGTCCTGCCCGCCACGGGGAGCCTGCTGGTGATTTCCCGATGGAAAACGCTGCGCTGGGCATCTCTCTGCGCATTGTAATTTTTTTTCCCATGACGCAGTCAGCATTTTGCAGGCCGTGCATTTCTATGCACATACCGACACAGCTGGCGGGGTGCAGCCACCCCGGGGACGGACACGGGCGGCCCCGAAGCAGGGGAGAGCTGCAGGGCACAGCAGCTCCATGCGGATCTGCCCCTTGCAATCCCATTTTTCACGTCGCAGCGGTGCAGGCACCTGGGCTGCACCCGCCTGCTGCAGCATTCGCTCCCAGGGGAAACTGAGGCCCCAAATCCACGGGGACCCTTAGGATCCCTGGCGGCAGAGGTGTTGGGGAAGGAGACGGGGTGTGCTTGCTGGGGTAGTGGGGAGGAGCGCGCGGCACGGGCTCGCCAGCCAGTAACCGATCCCTGCAGGAAACAGGAGCCCGGGGGCCGCTGCCAGGGCGCCAGCAAGGGGCTGCCTCGGCGGGGCCGCTGTGTCCCTGCGGTCACGTCTCCGCATCCGGGAGGAAGGGTTGGGGGAGATGCCGAAGGGTGCGGGTGCCAGGCTTTGTGGGAAGAGGGATTGATTCTGGTTCGTATGGATTTTTAACAACACCTATTCCAAGCAGGGGATAAGAACGACATTGTTAAATATTCAATATTCATCTCCCGTTAGTCAAAATCAAAGCTCCGAAGTATTCATTTAACAGTATCCTCCAGCAAAGTCAAGAGAGACCTGAAAAAATACACCTGGTGTGTCCATATTAATGAGGAAACTGGTATTTCTGGAGAACAGACACAGCTTCCAGCTTCCTCTGATCCAGCCTCACAAAGCCAAAAAAAAAAAAAAAAAAGAAAGAAAAAGGAACTGTGTAAACACAGCCCCTTTCAGGGCACATTTCTAAATAAAACCACCAAACGGGAGGACAAATCGCCCTTCGTTAGCGACTTAGCCGTGCCCATCCATGAAGAGAAACAGGAGAGCGTGGAGGGGTTGGGGTTACGGAGCGCGGTGCTGCTGCACCAGCACGGCACCGGCATGGTTTGGCTTTGTCAAACCGGAATAATTGTGCTGCCGCAGCTCCGGCACACATCTGCTCGCTCTGGAGCAGGAATCGTTTTCTCCAGTTCGACTTAGATGCTTCCCAAGCAGCACAAAGGAAAGTGAAAGCAGCGCTTCCCCGAAGCCCAGCCCCTGCCCTCGGCTGCGCGCTCGCCCGGATGTCCCAGGGATGCCGGCAGCGTCCCGCTGCGGCCACCGGCCAGTCCTGGGCTTGCTGTCACACATAACCCACGGTGGGAGACAGCAGCCGAGCTTGCTCCCTCCCACTGTGCCACCAGGGACGTGGTGGCATCCTCTGCATGCAGACAAGCTGCCCACCAAGGCAAGCCAGGAGGAAGATCTCCGGTGCCTGAGCCCCCCTGTCCCACCATGCCCAGCGAGTGCTCACCGGTGGGGCTCAGGAGGAGGAGGAGGAGGAAGAGGAGGAGCAGGGAGGCAGGCAGTGCCCCGCGCGCCAGACACAGGCCAGGGCTCATCTCCGCTCGAGGGTCCTCCTGCTGCCCCTGGAACATGCAGACACCAGCGTCAGCGATCACGGGGCACGGCAGAGCGCTTGCTGCATCGAAACACGGCTCAGGTTGGCTTTTGGTGGCAACGAGAGGTGTCCTCCCGTGTAGCAAGACGAGGCTGTGGGGTCACTTTGTACCCATAGAACAAAGCCTCTGGAGCCCCAGGGCTGCTGCCAGGCACCGTGCAGCGGGGGGAGGCCTCCTGCCCACCAGGGTGCCCGAAGGCTGTGCCACGGTGCCGGCCCCCCCAGGTCCCTGTCCTGTCTGCGGCCACGTGGGGTTTGTCCTTCCCTTACTTGTACGTGCAGTTCCAGGCAGACTCCGCAGCACACACACCCCACATACACCATACCGCACGTGGGCAAACTGAGGCACGCGTGAAATTAGCCAATATCCTGGAAGAATTGGGAACAGGTTCCCTGCCCACACGGGCACTTCCTAAACCCCCGAGTGGCCTTAGCGCTCCAGCACACCGTGCAGCCCCCTGCTGGGAAGTGATGCTTCGTGTCACCCCAGCGAGTCGCAGCCCCCTTTTGGGGAGCGTCACGTCACCCCCGCTGGGCTCCCAGCCCCATTGCTCCTCCTGCAAGGCTGCACCAGGCTCGCCCTGCACTGTCGGTGAGAAACCCTCACTGAATTCCCAGGCTGGCCACGTCCACAGTCAGCCCTCTCCATCACGCAGCTCCTCTCCCTCCCTCGGTGCTCTGCTCGTGTTAAAGATGCAATTTCCCCTTCGTTTGCTGCTGTCGAAGTGGTGAATGTCTAGCTCTGCTGGATTCTCACTGGCAAGGACACCCAGCGCCAGGCTCCCAACGTGGGGACGGGGACGGGGATAGGGACAGGGACAGCACCGCTGGGGCCTGGCGGGGGTGTGCCATCATGAGGACGCTATTTCACAGTGGCTGTAAGATCTTGGCTGTAAATCTTGGATAGCTGGAGGCCTAAAATTAAACTCTGCAGGTTGCATGGGGCACCTGCTGGTGCGATGGGCACTGCTGGAGCGATGGGCACTGCTGCCGCTCCTGCTGAGGGGCAGAAACTTGGGAAAGCGGCTGCCAAAGGATGCTGGAACACGGTGTATTGCGGACCGAACAGCCCACTTTGAAAAAAAATAAAACATCAAGGTGCTCCCAGACCTTTTGCTGCGTTTCCATCACATGGGCATGGCATGGGAGATCTCATGCCGTGTCCACCCAGAACTGGGGATGCAGGACTCAGCACCCTTCCCGCGGGTGCAGGATGGAGCCGCCATGCAGGATGCGGCCCCGTGCACATCCCTGCTCTCACCGCGGGGCTGCTGCCGACCCAGCGCTCGGAGGAGAGCCGCCAGCAGACAAACGGCTCAGTTACGGGGCACGGAAATCAATCTAGTCCCTAACATTGCATTTCTCAATACTCCATTCATGCTTATTCCGCTCCGAATAATGTCGCCTTTTGTCCTGCCAGCCCTCCCTACTCTGTGCTGGAGAGTGGCTGAAAGACGGCCGGCACGCTGCCGTGGGCCAGCAGCCCCTTGGCATGCCGCCTGCATCAGCCCTGCTCTGGGCGAGCATCCACCCCGCATCCACCCCGCATCCATCCCATACCCACCCTGCATCCACCCCGCATCCATCCAAGCATCCATCCTGCCTCCCGTTCCAGCTGCCCCAGTGCCCTGGCAGCCATTAACCACTGAGATGCTGAGCTGCAGCCCCATCCATCCCCGTCAAGGCAAATCCCTCCTTTCCCTCCCACTCCGCGCTCCTGCACATTTCCACCTGCTGCTCCACCCTCATCCCAACACCCAGGGCTAGGCTGCAAACTGAACCATTTTTCCTTAAAGCCCCTGCAGTCGGCACCCTTTAAGAACGCCCATACATTAAAACCCGGCTTTAAGCTGTGTGAAACCATCGAGGCAGCGTAGCAAAGCACAGCGCCAGTTATAAAAGGTCGCTGAATGCAGAAAGTTTCTGAAAGTACCTTCAAAGTAAAGCCTCTTGAGCTGTCTTGAATGCCTGGGAGATAACAAGCACGCGTGCGATGCTGAGAGCGACACACACGGTGAGCAGCCGGCACAAGCGCCGACCACCGTGCGGTGCAGCCCGGACCAACCCTCTTGCAAAAATGCTGTCATCAATCCACATACCTGTTGGGTGTTTTCTTTCCAGTCTAAAGATGGATATATTTAATCCCAGAAATAAATATTTTCTTTTGAAGGCAAGAAAAGAGCTGGCTGGTTAGTTAAAAAAAAAAAAAAGAGAGAAAAATAATTGATGAAATGAATGTTGCCTCTTGTCCCAGGCAGGAGGTGGTGGGATAAGGCAGGGAGTTTTTCTTTCGTGGAGGCAGCTGAGATTTTTTTAGAAAATTGAAACAAAATAAAAAGAAGGAAGAGAAAAAGGATCTCGTCCGCCGACCATGCAGCCCCAGCCCGTCATCCCGTGCCGCCCCGGCGTCGGACGCTGCTGCTGGTGGAGGAAGGCTCAGGGCCGCGGGGCGGGAAGGCGGCCGCGTCGCTCCATCGCGGGGCTGCTCGCCTGGTCCTGGGAGAAACGGCCGGGAGATGGAGGAGGAGGAGGAGGAGGAGGAGGAGGGGGGAGAAGAAGAGGAAGAAGAGGAAAAAGGGAGCGAGAAGGCGAGGAAGAGGAGACACTCGGTGGAGCGTGACGGGGTGGGACCGGCTCGGGTTTCAGGCTGGCTTTGGGAGCCAGCTGAACGCCTCCCTGCAGCGGGCTGAGGGTGTTTGGGCTTCTTGCTCCCTCTGCCTTCCTCACTCCCCACTTTCCTGCCCAGCGCCGTGCCCCGGCCCAGGGGAAGGCAGCGATACCGTAACGTTGTGCTGGAAGCGTCCGTGTCAACCCATAGCCAGCAAACGGGGGGTGACAGTCCCCATCCTGCCGGCCCCAGCCCTCCTGCACACCCCGCAATGCCTGGATCCGGCCCATCTGGGCGGGCAGGACGCAGGTCCCAAACCCACCGTGCTCCCCGCATGGTCCCGGGCATCCGCAGCAGGTCCCTTGCTGGCCACCAGCCTGCGCTCACCGGTGGCACCTGAGGACGAAGTCAAGGAAGCATTTTCCAGGCTTTCCAAAGCCCCAGGATTTGGGGTGCTGGTGTTCCCCCCTCTCCCCTTCACAGGAAACGTTTCCATCCACCAGGTCTCAGCAGTCTTGAAGGCAGCTGAAAAAGGACCCATAAAACGTGCTGGGCCTCCTGTTTTTGCAAATTCTTGAGCTCCCCCAACAGTTTGGGGGCTCTGGTGTGCTTTCGGCTCTGGACAAGCTGACCCCAGCACCAGCAGGATTTGTGCCCCGGCTTTTGGCGCAGTCAGCAGTTGCCTTGCTGACCTTCCCGCGGGTCTGCTCCTGCACAAAGCCCGTGCCCCAAAACACCGGGGTTTGTGCTTCACCTCGGCACAAAGCGGGCTCCAGCGACAACTGCTGCTGGCTGCAGTTACCCATCTGCCGGTATTCCTGCTGTTGTTTCAGTAATTAGCAATTAGGCATCGACTTTTTATTTCCCAGTAACAACAAAGTTATAATTAGTCCTCTCACAAGCGCGAGTTTCAAAGGCACCTTTTAAGTCTGTTTTGCCCAGACTTTGAGAAACTCTTAGCCACCCTGGCTACCTGCCGGGGTCCTGGGCTGTAAATGATCGCTGCTGGAAGCGACCTGCATCCAGCCCTCGGACACCACCAGGCGAAGCCTCCAGGCTCCATGCGGGAGCGTGGCCTTCAGCTCGCCGCAGGCACCGCAAGGGGGCTAGGGAGGGGCTGTGACCAGGGCCACCCTAATGCTCCTGGCCACCGCTGGCCACCAGAGAGGTGCCTTTGGAGACCTGTGCATGCGAGAGCATCTCTGGCCCCCTCTCCACGTGAGCAAGTTCTGCTTCGGTGCAGCTGGAGACGTGGCCCCGGCTAACCTAGGTGCTGGTTACCTTCTAATTTTGACACGTTTATGAGAGCAGAAGGAAGGGAAGCTGCAGCCCCCGGAGAGGCTCGGCACTGGCACGGGGCTGCAGCAAGGTGGAGCCCGGGGAGAGGAACCCAGCGCTGCACAAAATGCCCTTTGTTCGTCCTGGTAATCCGCTTCCTGGCAGATGTGCCGCGGGATCCACCCGTGCCAGGGCAGAAGGAGCAGCCCAAGGACACCCCGCTGACAGCCGGCCCCGAGCTGTGCCATGGGCTGCGCCGGCCCGTGGGTGGGATGGGAATGGGAGTGTCGGAAGCCCGGCTGCTGTTTATCCAAGTATTTCTCTGTGCCATCGCGGTGCCCAAGGGCTGGAAACACTCCCACCGGTGGCAGCAGCAAGGGCGAGCGCTTCTTCTCTTTTCCTTGCACAGCACAAGCAGGGCTGCACCCATGAAGGTGCCCCAGAGCACCCAGGAGGTGAAACCACCACCCACACTAAAGCCTGTGGGAGTAGACGTCGGGGTCCCTCACTATTCTGCGTCCCCTCTCATAACGTTACTTCTCTGGGTAGAAGACTGGGCTCCCAGCAGCAGGACCCTATGGGAATCAAGTCCCAGACAGCCTCACGTTGCACCAGGGGAGGTTTAGATTGGATGTCAGGAAGAATTTCTTCCTGGGGAGGGTGGTCAGGCATTGGAACGGGCTGCCCAGGGAAGTGGTGGAGTCCCCACGCCAGGAGGTATTTAAAGGACGTGTGGATGTGGCACTAAGGGACGTGGTTCGGTGACGGGACTCGGTAGGTCAGGCTGGTGGTTGGACTTGATGATCTCGAAGGTCGCTTCCAGCCTAGGTGGTTCCATAGGTCTGTGATCAACCACGTGTCCCTGACGTGGCCACTGGGGCTGGCACGGGGTGACTTCTCACCTGCGTCCGCCAGCCCCAACTGCTCGCTTCACGCAGGACTGCCGCGGTCACAGCTTTTGCATAAAGGTCCTACAGCTCCAGCCGGGCCAGCGTTTGGGATTGAGGAGCGGTGCCCTGTGCGGGAACAGATGTGCTGGGAAGGCAGCCGGTGGCGGGTGCTGCTTCTCCCAGTGCAAGAACCTGCAGGGGACAGAGATGTCGTGCGTGGGCTGCCCTGCGTGCCTCCCGCCCCAGGCTGGCTCCCAGCATCCTGGTGCTGTGGGGATGCTGGTGCTTTGGGGATGCTTGTGCTGCAGGGATCCCGGTGCTGCAGGGATGCCAGTGCTGCAGGGATCCCAGTGCTGCAGGGATGCTGGTGCTGCAGGGATCCCAGTGCTGCAGGGATGCTGGTGCTGTGGGGATGCCGGTGCTGTGGGGATGCCAGTGCTGCGGGGATGCCGGTGCTGCGGGGATGCCGGTGCTGCGGGGGGCCAGGCAGCACTAGGTGGCACGCGTTCGCAGCGAGAAGTGCTCGCAGCTGCTGCAGGATTTGGGAAGAGCCCCGCTCCTCGCCAGGCCCCAGCGGGCTGACGCGGCTGCTGCTGCTCCGCCGTGCTGCAGCACGCCCGGGGAAAGCCCCGGGAGCCCCGTTTTCCTGGCTGGTGTTTGTGAAGGCAGGGACAGGTTTCCCTGGGGAAGGACGGGGGCAGTGGGGCACACAATGGCGAGCGGACCTGGATCTGTCCGTGATTCTGTAGCCACCACAAAAACACGTCCCCTACACAGCTCCTACGTCCAAGCAGAGCCAAGGAGGGGCTGCCAGGTGCCCAGCGCGCAGCCCAGCGTGCCACCACCTCCACCGCCCCGCAGAGCATCTCCCAGCACCTGGAGGGACAGGGGACACGTCCCCATCACCAGGCAGGGTGCCGCAGAGCCAGGTCACCCCATGGACAAGGGACTGCCACAGCAGGGCAGCGCCTGTCTCATCGGCCCCTGACAGAGACCAGCAGCAGCAGGAAAATGGATTCTGCAGAGGAATTTCTTCCTCGTTCCTGTCACTTTGGGTTTGTCTGTGCAGGGAAATTAACGTGCAATCAAGCAGGCTGTGACCGGAGAGCGCCGCAGCACCCCGCAGCAGCTCGGCCAGGTGCTTTGCTACAGGGCTGGGGGTTCCCGGAGCACCGGGCTGAGCCCGGCCGCCCGGCAGAGCCTGGAGCACGAGGGCTGATGCACGTCGGTGTAGGACCTCGAGGCAAAACCAGGCGAGACAGAGCAGCCGTGGAGAAATCAACTCCAGTGCCCCGCAGAGCCTTCCCGGCACTCCGACGCACGGTGTCCGGCCACATCGGCTACCGAATCCCTCCTCAAAAAATAAATATTAAAATACCGTTCAAATATCTCGAAGCCGGGCGCGCGGCAGCCCCGTCTGTCCTGCAGCGGGTAAATCCGTGCAGCAGCACACGTGGCCGGGCAGCACGGGGGGGCTTGGGCTGGGGCTGCCGTCGCTCTGCACCCAGAGCTGGCCCCCAGCGAGCCCCGGGGAGGCGAAGCAGACTGCGTGATGCTGCTCCGTGTCTGACACAGGGTGTTTTTGTGAAGTGTTTTTAGGCGTTGTGAGAGCACGCTGGCTGACGTGTGTGCACACACGCGTGCGGTGTCTTGCATTCGGAGTGTCGCACGGGGTGTCACACTCGCACTGTTACACACGCACCGCGTGGTGCACAGTGTCACACACACACATGCTCGCACAATCACACACCATATCATACACTCACACACCATATCACACTCACACACACACACACCATATCACATACACCCACACTCACACCGTAACACACACACCCTCACGTCGCACCACACTCATGTCACACGTGTGCACACTCACACTGTACACAGACACCCCCCGTACCCCCATCACCCCCCCA
>VXAA01007018.1:846225-884024 GCA_013399115.1 Anseranas semipalmata
TTCTCCCGGCTTCTCCCGGCTTCTCCCGGCTTCTCCCGGCGTGCTGGGATCCGGTGAGGGTGCTGCACCGCCCGAGGCACCAGGTGGGCTTTCAGCCTGCAGAGAGCGGTGGGCTGAAGCTCCAGGCTTTGCGGGGTTTGCACCCCCAGCAGTAAATAACCTCGCTGGGCATCAACCATCCCGGTGCCCCTCGGGGACCCCGCAGCGAGCCCGGTCCGGTTGGGAGCCAGGCGTACCTGCCCTGCGCCCCGGCTTCCCTGTGCGTCCCTGCCTGAAGGAAGTTCTCTGCCTCGCTGATAGGCAAATGCCTTGTTCCGCTTCAGTTCTCGTCATTTTCCCCTCCGAAGGGAGTTTTCTTGAAGCTTGTTTTGAATGCAAGGAGTCCCCGCTTGGAGCAGTCGGGTTTTATTTCTCCCGTGCTTGTGGCTGCCCACCCAGCCACCTTGCACGGCCGTGGCAGTGTCTAGGTCCGGTCCCTCGGCGGGGCTGGAGTTTGGCAGCGACCTCCCCTCTTCCTCCCGGGTGGCTGCGGGTTGTTGTGCTCTGTAGCCCTTCCCGTCCCGTCTCTCACGTGTTGTTAGTGGCACTTAAATCCCTCCTGGGCACCCGCTTTTCTGAGCAGCTTGCTGAAAAGTCTCTGTTTTATCAATCCGGTGGCTTTTTTTGAATGCGTTTTGCAACCGCAGCCCAGCTCAAGGGCTTTCTTCCAGCTGTGGTGCAAGCGAGCATGTCGCCTCAGTTTTTATTCAGGTAATTTCTGTTCAGAAACTTAAAAATGGACTTGGGGTTTTTAGAGACCATCTGAGACTCATGAATTTTAAGATCCTGCATTTAAAGAGAAAGAAAATTCTGTTTGCTGCACATAGAAAAGGTTTGGGAATTAAACGCGTCTCTCAGATGCTTTAATTCCCCTCATTCCCCCCTGCCCCTCCCCTGGTGTTCTCAGGATGTTTTGCTGGGGCTTGAGGAGCAGGCAGTGAATTGCACCCCATTCTTCTCCTCATCCAGGTCCCCAGTTAAAGCCACGTGGGCAAGTGTCGCAGCATTTGTGCTGGAGCCAGAGATCAAACCAAACAAACCCAAATTCAAGACCTGAGCCCAGGTTACAAATCTGCTGCTAAGCAGAGGGCGGCTGGCTGGGATATTTAAGTTTGCGCTTCAAGTAGTCGGATTCTCGTTTTCACGTGGGGCAGGGTGGCCCATAGGATTTATGATTGCAGCCGGGGGTGTTTGCTGAATAAACAAACGTCGCTGCTAGGGGTTGGTACGACTTTTGGCTTTTCAAGGCGTTTCCGAAGCTCGAGGTGAGGCGTTCGTCCGAGGGATTTGGCGCAGACACGTGGCTGCTCCGGGGCTGCCGGTGCCTGCGGGATGGAGCCGAGGCGAAGGAGCTGGCGCAGCAAGCGAGCGGGGCCGGGGTCGGGAGGGAGCTGCGCTGGCTCGCTGCGGATGGCAGTGCTGAACGGCCGCTGTTAGCATCCCAAACGCGATGCCCGGCGAGCCAGATGTGTGCTGCGTCCAGAGCCCCCGCCAGCCGTCTCCATGAGGCTGTGTTAGCGGAACACCCCGAGCCCTCTGCCTTTGTGGAGCACGCACAGCAGCCCAAGGGGGCAGGCTGCAAAACCACACGAGCAACTCCGGTATTGAATTTCTCAGCTTTTAATATTTGTGTGTGGCTGAATTCACGGCGTGGGGAAGGAAACGTGACTTCAGGCCTCTCCTTCCTTGTTTGCCCAAACTCAAGGACTCGCATAGCCTTGGCTTGCTGAAGCTCTCCCGCATTCCTCCCTTCCTGATGGTTGCAAACAGCTGCCAGCTCGAGCAGCGTTCGGCGGTAGGAGCGGGCAGGAGGCTGAAATGCTCCCCTCGCTCCTCCGGCAGTCCCGGTGCAGGAAATATTTTTCCTTTCTGGTGAGGAAGAGGATGTCGGAGCGTGCCGTGCTCGCTGCAGCCGGGCAGGTACCTTCACTTGGCGTGTGTGGTCCCAGGCTCGGAGCAGCGCTGCCACCCCGGGGGTGGACAATAGACTTTTGTCACCTGTCCCTTCTCGGCTGGAGTCGCAGCGAGCGCGAGGTGGCACGTGAAGGAGGCGGCGCTCGGTGCTCTTCTGCTGGGATGCCGCCGTCTTTTCTCCATTTCCTGCTGCTGTGCTTCAAAAAGGAAGGGAAACAAATTGCTGACTCCCTCCAAAAAGCCTCCCTCTGTTCTTCTGCGCTGCTTGCGCCTGTAGGCTATGCAGTCGAATATTTGGCGACAATTTTGGGGGAAAAGTGGCGTTGGTTCTCTATTTGGGGTTCAGAGCGTCTGGCGCAGGTGCGCAGCCTCACGGTGGGGTAGGACAGAAAACCCTGAGCCCTGCTTTGACTCACGCCGGTCCAGGTGGAGCGTGGACGTGCTGGTGTGAAACCTGCCAGAAATCGAACTGGTGGAGGCAGGCGTCAGGTTTGACACCTCGAGTTTTAATTTGCTGGTTTGAGTAGCAAAATCACCATCCTCTGTGTGCTGGGGGAGGATGCATTGCAGCAAAAAACGATCGGTCACAGCGAGCAGGGTCTCGTGTCGGTGACCTGGAGCAGTTTGTCACCAACACCGGTCGAGCTGGGGGTATTCTGCAAAGATCTCGGAGCAGCTCAAACTAATTTACAATGAATTCCTGGAGAAAGTGTTGCTTTCCTCTTATAAATGCAGACGTGTGGGTGTGTCTGTTCTTTGCTCTCTTTATTCTGTTTCTTTTTTAAGCTAGCGAGCCACATGAACATGATGGATGGGACGCTCCACAGAGCGTGGGATCTTCCCCCATCCGGCAGGGATGTCATTCTTCATGCAGATGGCATCCTCCAGTGGAAGCCACCCACTGCTTAGCTGCCTCCTGGGAGACCTGAACCTTTCCATTTGACAGAAAGGAAGCTCATAGCTCCCTGTTGACTGTCAGGAGTTAAGCGAGCAATCAACAACGTGAGACCTTAGGAGGGAGAAGGTGACTTTATTTTTAAACCCAAATGAATTTCATTCATTCACGCTCATGCTCTCATGCCCAGCTGCTCATGAGCACCGCCACAGAGATCTCTAAGCGCTCTGCCTGGCATCCAGGCTCCAAGATGGTTGTGCCCAGGTGGTCTGGAGAGGATTCCTTGTGATGCCACGGCAGCACAGGAATGCCAGCCATCGGTGCTCTGGTGCCACTTGAACACTCGGTGACCACGTGTGATCGGTACCCCCTGCTCCTAACACCTGGTAATGCGGTTTGCATAACCAACGCCATTTTGTGAAGTAGGCGAGCTGGTCACCTATCACCTTCCTCTTCCACCTCCTCACCAGCCTTGAAGGTCCCGGGTGCCTGGCCAGCCAGGCTGCGGTGACCCCACAACAACACTCGGAGTGCTGCGTATGAAACCAAGGGCCTGCAGGTCCTTGGTGGGGTGGCAGGCCCGTGATCCCCCGGCGGCCAGGGACACCCGCACCCTCTTCATCCAAGGACCGAGTGACTTGTGTTCCTTTACATGTATACCTACAACTTGGTAGCATCCTCATTCTGTCCCCATAGTGGTGGGTGACACCATGTGATGGCTTTGGGGCTGCTTTTTTATATCCCCTGGGGGCTAAGAGTGGTGGTGAGCTTTTGTCTGCATCTTGTCCTTGCTCTGTGGGTCATTAGGATTTAGTCACCGTCTTTTGTGTCTTTATCTGGATGTTTTAAGGCTCCTACCCCTTTATTCTTCCCCAAATCATCTCTTAATGGATCGAGTGGCTTGAGTCTTGATGCAGACAGTCCCCTGTCTTCCAGCCCTAGAAGCTGCAGGTAGGTGTGCTGGGATCTTGATGACCTGCTAAGTCTCTGCACAGGTTGTTCATGGTGCCCTTTGTTCCTCCTGGTGCTTCTGTACCCGTTCCCTGTTCTTCTCTCAGGTCAAGCTTACCGTAGGTATTTCTGGGATTTGCAGGCTCTTGGGCTGCGCATAAAGGGTTGGTTTCTGGCGTTGTGTGTGTGTGTATAATGCTGCACAGAAGGAATCCAGGGACTGATCTGGGATGAAAACTGAGCGATCAGAAGCCAGAATGGAACTGGCATTGTAGCCCTGGAGTTCTGATCAGTGCAAAGAGCTTCCAGAACTGCTTGCATAACCAGTGGTGTCCTGGGGGTGGTCGGGGCGTGCGGCTGCCAGGCCAGGCTCTGAGCGCGGGCAGGGAGCGGTGCAGGGCGGCCGCTTGCCTTGGCACACTCCTGAGCATCCGAACTGGGGTCAGGGCTTACAGGGCCTAACGCAGCTCAGCAGCGGCCTTGGGCTGGCTTTACACAGGTCTGCGGCGACTCTGGTGGTGTCTGGTGTAGGAAGCGGAGTCTTTCCGAAGAGCTCTTGCTCCAAATTAGCAAAAGAAGTTGCTAGCATTGGCACGGCGTGGGTGGTGGTACCTCGTTTGCCCTCGACCAGAGGGTTTTAAGGCTGATCCACTTCTCCAGAGTCTCCTAAACGCACGATAAGCGTCTTCTGTGAAAGGCTGAGCTTGCTTCCCTCATCACCAGCTTGCGTAGTGTGGGTTCAGGGTGGGGTGGATTTGGGGCACCGTTCTCAGCTCCGTGTGCTCTCTGTTTCTTGCTGCAGGTTCCCCAGAAGAAGATGGTGTAAAGCCAGCCGGCACAGCTGCCGCTTCCGACTGCTGCGTGCCCAGACCTCGGGGAGGAAGATGGCAGCGGCTCAGGGAGCAGGAAGCAGTTTGGCCGGGCCGTCTGGAGCCCCTGCCTCTGTCCCAGGACATAGCAGCTCCCCGGCAGTGGCCGTGTGGGAATGGCAGGATGAATTTGGCCGGTGGAGGCCGTACCGAGGGAACGTGTGCAGCTACATTGAGCAGGTTTTCCAGGCCTCTCAGCAGAAGGGCCGGCGTTCGGGGTCAGGACTTGTCAGCAGCATCCCTTTGGGACATGCGGACGCTGTCTTGGCCCCGTATGTCATCGACATCCCAAGCCTGACGCAGTTCCGACAGGATACAGGTAAGGGAGCTTCCCTCCTGTGCCGGGATTTTGGCGAGGCTGCTTGTGTGCTTGGAGGTGGGGCTGGAGAGCCCTGCAGAGCTCTGCTGCCGCTGTGGGGCACGTGATGGGTGGCGTGTCTGCTGCTCTCCTGCTGTCTGCCACCCAGCGTGGGAGCACGTGAGCAAATCAGTGTTGGCTGATGTGAATCTGCAGGGCTGTGCCACGCAGGCAGAGGTGATTTCCTAAGGAACCTCATCACGAGCCCTTTTGGAGCTCAGGGTTTGTGAGCCAGACCCCTCCGAGCTGGAAACTTTCTTCCTGCCCCCACCCGCATCCGCTGAAGACCACTCGCACAAAAAGGCCTTTTTGCGATTCAAACCCTCCCGTCTGCATCCCTTGTTCCCTCTGCGATGGGAGTGCCAGCTGCTTTACCTTGGCATGCCGCCCTGCGCAAGCTGCTCTGCAAAAGCCCGCGGCCCCCGCAGAACGCCGTAACGCTGCTGCAGAATATCCCCCCTGCTACTGCTGTCCCGGGCTTGCTTGCTTCGTCCTGGGAAGGAAGGGTGGGTTGGTCTTAATGGCAGGACTGAGGCCTAATTTTCATTTTCATTTTCATCTTGCCTCGAGGTCACTGAGGCTACTCGCTTAGCGTGTGCTGAGATGACTCCTGTCCTCTTTTGCTCCAGATGTGCTGAGCAGCTGTAGCTTAGAAAGCAGGGATGGAATGCATGTTCTCATCTCCAGAAAATCCAGGGAGATTCTGCGTTACACACCCCAAATGAACGGAAAATTCTCCGTGCATTGGTTTCCCCGTTTGCCAACTCCTCTCCCACAGCCCCGGGACGCAGTCGGGTTTAACACTCTGCCCAAGCATCGCGCCAAGCTTTAGGGACTGGCAGCGTGCTGGGTTCGTGCCAAGTGAAGCAATAAGCGAGCGGTATCTCGAATCAACTGCAAGATGGGAAAGGGAAGTGGTTGGAGTGGTGAGTGCTCATCACAGCTGCATCCGTGTTTTTCTTCTGACTTCACAGTGCTTACCGCTGACCTGGAGATTAGTTTTTCCTAGGAGTGTCCTGGGCGAGGAGCTTTCTTAGGTGAATGCACCAGCAGGTCTGGCTCAGCATGGCCTGGAAGCCCTGCCGAGGCCGTGGCCTCGAGCAACGCAGCACGGACCACCAGAACAGGCACCAGTGGCTGTTCCTTGTTTTTGTAACGCCAGACCTGTGAAGGAACCTCACAGCTCGTGCTCCAGCCAGCGCCTGGGCAGAAATCCCTCTGCAGGGTGCCAGGACGTGGCCCAGCTCGGTGAGGTTGAGATCTCAGCCTGCGGCGGCTGGTTATCTGCAGGAGGCTGAAAGAGGTGTCCCGGTGGGACGGGGACATCCTTCTTCATGGGTGCAGCTGTCTCTCTACAGATGTCTTGTATCTCTTTAGTCCCTTGTGAAAGATCTCAAAACATCTAGCAATGTTGTCTGCTGCAGGATGGTTTGGATTTAGTCATCTCTGGGGAACAGCACAATATGGGTTTGGAAATGATGTTGGATGACGTGATCTCCTTATTCCTTGGACAAAATCTGCGGCAGTCTTTAATAACAAAGAGGCTGATTCTACTTCATAGCTCTCCTGCAGTGTTTCCCACCAATTCGGAGGGATGCTGATCAGAGTGGCCCGGTCTGTGAGCTTCCCTCCATACGTAACTGTTCCTACGTGCTCTTCAGCGTGACTGTTGAAAACACTCTCATATCCCCTCTTTATTGCCCAGTTCTAAGCAAAGCTTTTTCTCTCTGCAGGGCTCTGCCTTAAACACGAACCCTTCTGAGCGAGCAGCCAGCTGACCTTTGTCATGTGCTGGAGAAAAGAATCTCTGCAGGAAACATCCCCATGAAAAATCTTTAAACAGCAAAAAAAAAAAAAAAAAAAAAGGCTGTTGTATTCTGCTCATTAGCTATTAGAGACAAACAGGCTCTTCAAAGGAAGCCAGGGAGAATAACAGGAAGCCAGTGTTAACGGGACTCGCATCCCCACCGACGGGGAGCGACAGCTGTGCAGGGGGATCTTGTGGGCAGGATTAGCCGCAGGCTTCAGCTGCTGCTCTGGGCGGATTAGCTGGAGGTGAATGCGAGGGAGCAGCAGGAGTTGTCCTCTCGCCACAGCTGTTTGCCCACCCGGGAGAGGAATGCCAGCTTCCCTGCCAGCTTGGGGGACGTTTTCCAAGAAGCGCATGCCTCCAGTCTTGTTACTGACTCCGAAAAGCTCCTCTCCCTGCTGCTGTTTTGGGATCTTAAAAATTACAGGTCGCTCGCAAGCACCTGAAGTCCTCCCTGTGCTGCTTTAGCTTCTGGCTTGCCAACGGAGCAGGGACCGCCTTGCTCATCTCTTACCCATGTGTCCTGCTGGGCTTTCCGATACCTTGCTTTACCTGTGGGTAGTCTCCTGTGCTGGGAGCAAGTTCCCAGCGCTCATCCCGAAATGCAGTTCCAGTCCAGCATCATCCCCAGTCTTCCCTCTGCTCAGGTCTTCCCCAGCGTGGGCTGCCCGTTGAGGCCGTGGATTTGTGCGCTCACTGGTTCGTGTGTTTCTAAAACTTGGCAGGACTTGTTTGCCGAATGGGAGCAGCTGTTGCTTGAGTTTGCTCTTGGCTGCGTTCTCTGCTTCCCCGTGTAAAACAGTGATTGCTATCTGGGGAAGGTTGGTTTGGTTCTGCTGGCACCTTCCTCCCTGACTCCTGCTGGAGCAAGGTCTTGTCCCACAGCAGTCCCTGGGCTTTGTGGCTGAGCTATCAGGGTTCAGCTCCGCTTCCTACAGGGGAGGGAAGAAACGACCACAGCATGAGGCAGAGGAACTCGAGCCAGTGTTCAGCCAGGCAGAGCTTCAGCACAGGTAGCGAGCGGGTGTAGGCAGTGCAGGGTCCCACAGGGCCCCAAGCAGCATCCTGGGGCATTTTTCTGCAGGGCTGCGGTGCAGATACCCGTTTGTAGGTGTGCTCTCCTTCACCTCGACTCCTGGAGTTCAGGGTCATAGCCCTCACGACCGCTTTGGAGGCTTTGTTTTATTTTTTTCCTTCTTGGTGCTGTCCTTCTGTGACCTCCTCCTTTGTCCTAATGACTCCTTGCGTTCCTGTTCACCGCCACTTGCCTGCATCCCCAGCCTTGCCCCGTGGCGTTCCCCGCTCCTCTCACTGCAGTGGGCTGCTGAGGATTTTCCCAGCAGGAGCAGCTCTGCCCCTGCTGCAGGAACCTGTTTTTGCAGAGGTTACAGAGCTTCTGTCCCGTTGGGTGGCTCACCGCCTTCTCCTGCTGCTTTTGGCTTTAGAAAAGCAGCCAAGAGTGAAGTCACCCCGGAGAGCCAGGCTTCCAGGGGATTTCGAGCTCGTGCTGTTGCTGTAGAGCAGCCTTGCAACAGCAGCGTGTCTGCTTTCATTTCTCTTCCTTTGTGTGAACAGCTGCTCTCTGCAGCTTCCAAATTACTTTGCTGGCTTTTCCTCTCTGCTCTCGCTCTATTGCCCAGCAGTCAGGAGCCTGGAGAAGCTGGCCCTGTCCTTCCATATCTGAAATCCTTGTCCTGCCCTTGCGGGACTTCATCCACTCCCCTGGGAGGAGAATCGCCCAGACCCTTGTATAACAGGGAAGTGGGCGTTTAGCCCCTCGAGCGTTTCTGCAAAACGCTTTCTGATGGTGTCGTGTCTCTATAGTTACTCTGTTGTCAAGGCTGTGGGAGGTTTTTACCAGATCTGTGCCTCAGCCTGAGCTTTTTTTTTTTTTTCCTAACGTCAGCAAGGCATCTGTGATTGCTGCGCCTTTGTGCTTGGGTGTGCCGGTCTCTGTATCCTCTCTCCTTCCCTCCCTTCCCACCCTTCCTCCCAGCAGCTTTTGAACCTGTTGCCAGCCCGCAATTGGATTTGGCCGAGGGACAGAGATCTCGGAGGTGTTGCATTTCTCTGAGCTTCACGAGCAAAACCACCCGTGTCGGGATGAGAAAGTCTATTAGCGCCTCTAATTAGACACCGCAGATCCGTGTAGAAACAAGTCACTGAAACAGGTCCCCCGTACTTTGCTCACGAAATGACTTTTCCCCCCCCCCTTTCCCCCCCAGGGACGATGCGGGCGGTCCGCAGGCACCTCTTCCCCGGGGACTCGGCGGCCGGGCAGGGCATCGTCTGGGAGTGGCAGAACGACGAAGGCGGCTGGTCCCCCTACGAGATGAACGTCTGCGTCTTCCTGGAGCAGGCCCGTGCCACCAACCACCAGCGGGTCGATCTCGGACCCTTAGGCTACAACTACGACGTCGACCTGGTGGCTCAGGTCCAGACCAACAAGACCACGAGGTTCCGCCGCAGCGTGCAGAGGCGCTTGGACTCTCCGTACCCGGTGACGGCCGCCCCGGCCCCCGTTCACGCCGGGGCGGGTTGCTCTTGCCAGCAGTGCTGGTTGAACGGGGGGACCGGCCCCATCACCACGCGGTACCGGCACTCCATGATAAACTTCCCCAACTCCTCCACCACGCATCAGGTTTCCGGGAGGACAACGTCGGTGAGTTCTTCCAGCGTCGGCTTTGTGCCCTACAACAAACCGGCTTTGTCTGCAGCGAGGTCGACGCCGAGACTCAACGCACAGAGCACCTGGGCTCTGCCTCAGGCTGGAGGCGCTGGGGGCCCCAGCACAGGACTGTCTGCATCTAACGGAGTCAGGTACAGACCCTAATTCACCTCTAAGTGCTGTGCATGTGTCCGAGAGAGCTGCTGTGCTCAGGTCTTCGTTGGTTGGGAGCCTCTCTGTCCCAAGGGACTACACAAGGGTCTTCTCCCTAGAAGGAGAGAGGTGTTGGTGCCTTTGTGTCCGATGGATAAGGAGGCTTCTCCTCTGCTCTCCCCTTCTTTTCTCCCACTTAGTCCCTGTCAGCCATGAAAGTCTCCCTGAACCACCGGAGGAAGTGGTCAGGTTGAGATACTCCAGGCTTGAGGAAATTTAAGGTGATTGGTAGCATTTCTGTTTGAAAGCAATTTTGAGGGGAGACTGAGTGAATGAAAAGGGGATTTGTGAGCACTCCTGTTTAATTCAAAACATGCAGCAAACATGGAGTGGAAAACTGCTCTGTGTTCAAAACTTCCCCTTCGAGGAGTCGCTGCATGCGGCCGAGACCTCCCGAGTTCTCTGACAAGATTAGGAAGTCCGTGTTTGACATTTCCAACGAGAACAAGCAGGGGGGGAAGGTGCTGTGGGGCTTCACCGTTGCTGCATTAGGGGTCTGGAAACACAAGCAGGCCTGTGAGCGACCTCGCCGTGTGAAGGCGGTTTGCCGTGTCCTTTCTCCACACCTTTCTTCAGACACCATCTCCTGGCTGGGTGTTTGGGGGGGTCCGGGCTGTCTGGAGGGAGCTGGTTATTTTGGAAGGCCTGGCAGCTGCCGTGTTGCTGGTTGAGGTTTAGCTTTCCTCAGTTCCCCAGGCTGGGACCCCTCCAACGCTCCAGTTATGCCCATGGTCAGCCAGTGCTACCTGCTGATCCCTTTTTACCACGGCTCTTCTCCGGCTGAGGCACGTGTGCATCTCGCAGCACGGGGTTCCAGCTTCTGCTGGCTGGAGCCGAAGGAGGGCTGTGTTTGCACCTTGCCAGTGCGGGAGGAAGGGCTCCAGCTCCCCTCGGGCCTTTCGGGTGCCGCGAGCTAAATGAAAGGCGGCATCTCCTGGGCTCACCGCGTGGCCCCTCGTCTCTCCCCGGCACGGGCAGCGTGTCTGAGCTGCGGCCGGCTGTCCCCGGGGCTGGAGGGGGCAGCCCGTGCTCCAGCTGGGCCCGTCCGTGTCTCCCTTGCAACGTGGGCACTTCCCTCCTCCTTTATGGAGCGTTGGCCTTTGTGTAACCCAAACCAAGCAACATACTCACAAATCGGTTTTGAGTCTTTACTCTTCCTGCGCACGAGGCTTTTTCTAGCAGAAGTCTTTTGGCTTATTCCTGAGAGCTGGTGATGGTGCTTACGCTACAGTCACGTTAAACTGAGGGCCAGGTAGGGGCTGTCTGACTGCTCCGTCTGTTTGTAAACTGCTGTCAGTGTACAGAGCAGTGTACACACTTCACTGTAAATAATCCAGGCACCGCACCACTGTGCGAGCATCTGAGAAACTAGAGGCAAACTCGCCGGGGCTGATTTACCTGTCCAAGCTAGCCCAAGTAAATACACAGATAAGAGATCAGAAGGGTGGTGAAAGCACATTCTGCTAATTGCATGTGGCACAGAGGTTTGAAGTTCATTTTGAACCTCATTTGTATCTTGAGCAAGACTTAAGTCTCAATGAGTCTCTCCTTGGAGCTCTTCCAAAGCCAGCTGGACGTGGGCCCGTGCGAGAGGCTCTAGGTGGCCGTGCTTGCCCAGGGCGTCGGACCAGGTGACCTCCAGAGCTCCCTGCCCACCTCAGCCATGCTGTATAACCCTGCGTCTGTGATCTTGAGGTGTTTTTTCTCTGCACAGCAGGACTTTCCCTCTCTGGGGTGAGCTGAATACAATCACTTCCCATATCTTCTTCTTTCTCACGGTCTCTTTCCGGTGCTTTCTTTGCACCCGGTGATTTTTCATGGCATCTTGAGCATCCGCAGTATTTCTCTGCTCCAGTTACCTTCAAACAGGGCAGAGAACCGAGCCCAGTGCTACCTGCAGGTGCCCTGAGCAGGGGCAGAAGCTGCCAAGCCCCACTTCTTGCAGGAGCCGCTGGCTGGTGCTCGGTGCTGTCGCACTGCCCGGAGCCAGCGTCTGTCCCCAGAGCGTAACCATCGGTGCGATTTGCAAAGCAGCTCTTGGGGTGGGAAGGGCTGGCAAAAACACGAGCGAAATGCTGCAGCGGTTGCCCCAAAAGCCTCTGGCTGGAGCTGATAAGGGGCTGGGGTGCCCGGCGGGGTGCTGAGCAGAAAGGCACCGACAGAGACAGGGGGAGCTGCAGCCTGGATCTCGAGTCCTGCGGGGTGACCTTTCCAAGGGCTCTGTCCTTTCCCCCCGCCTGACAAATGCACGCAGGGGGCAATCTCTATCTTCCTGTGCTGTTCGGGAAGTGAAAGGGACTCTTTCAACACCAGCTGACAGCTCGAGATGGCTTTTCCCCTTTCTTTCCATATTGTGAGCTGCAAATACTGCAGGGTTGGTGTAATTGCTCTTGGCTGGGGTTACATTCCCAGGCTCGCAGAGCCGTGTTCCAGCAGCAAATACCCTCATTTCTGTGAATTAGGGGAAACCTGAGCAGCACACTCTTAACAATGTGTTTCATTTAATTCCTAAGCCCAGAACATTCCTGAGTTATTGTATCCCCCGATTCCCTGTTTCCCCCTCCACTGTGCTCCATGGGTTGGTTAGTTTCTCTTCCATTGCTCCTTGCTGAATAGTGAGGCCTTTGTGGCTGTGACGACGAGGTGCTAATTATCCCTTATCCCGTGCTAATTATCCCAGGAAAGGTTTGTGTCTGTGTCCGGAGCACAGCTTTGCTGATTGTCCTCGCTGTGCCGCCCGGCTCTGCGGCCACGTCCCAGCAGCGTGATCCGCGTGCAGGGACACAGCGGTGTCCCGTGACCTCGAGGTTGCATGGGATGGCCCTGGAAGCAGCTTCCTTGCCTCCGGCTGCCTGGAAGTGGCAGCTCGTGGGTTTCCAGCTCTGGGAGGATGCAAAGAGATGGATAAATCGTGGTCTGGAAAGGTGCCTGCGTGGGAACCTCGTGGTACTGAGTGGCTGCTGCTGCTCCTTGGCCATCGCTGCACCTCGTGCAAGTGTTCATCGACAAACTGAGCTGCACTGGGTACGACAGAGTGGTCCTGGGCTGCAGGGAAGGGAGCTGTGGTGGGTTCTCCAGTGTCTAATAAAGGTTGTGCTGTGTGTGTCGCTCAGCCTTTGGCTCTAAAGCACCCCTGGCAGGCTGCTCGCTTTTACAGAACTGCTTGCAGGGCTGTCCCAGCTCCTGCTCTCTGGAGCTGAGCTGTAACCGATGGCTCGAAAGCTACTGGAGGCTGAAAGACAGTGCAGTTACACCCAGTTATACACACCCAAGTTTGTAGGAAATGCAGCTAAAAATGGCAGCGCTGAAGAAAACCTCTCCTGCAGGGCTGAGAAGGAGGTCCAGAAGGAGATCCAGAAGGATCCTGGAAAGCTGCCCAGCTCCCTGCGTGGCTGCGATGGTTATTTGTGATGTGCGGGCAGCAGCAGCCCCCAGCGCGGACTGGCGGCAGGGCGAGGCTTCCCGCTTGCTGCGGGGATGCAGCGAGGCTTAGACAGACGCTAATATTCTTGGCTCTGCTGCTCATGTATTAAATAAATGTGGGCAGGTTATTTTGCTGCTCGGTGCCTTAGTTTCCTCCCGTGCGTTAAGCACAGTTAATGAACCCGGCCTCCTTCGTAGGCTGCGCCGAAAGCCGCAGACGGAACGTGCCGCGGCAAGGGCCGGGTCTGTAAAGCAGAGAGAAGGGCACCGCTGAGCCGTGGCGAGGGGTGCCCCGATCGCGAGAAGGACAAATAAAGCTGCGGGAAGTGGTTTTGGGGGCAATAAATCAGTGCCCCAGCCAGGCAGATCCCTCCCTCTTGACCACGCTGAGCTTGTGTGGCCTTGGGTGCCCCTCTGGCTGATGCCTGCAGACAAAGCGGGCGGCTCGGAGCGGGGAGATTTGGTTAAAAGCATTGGGAGGGGGGTCTCGGGGGCTGGGAGGGAAGCTTTACAGTATATGGTGCTCTTCGGAGAGCCCGGTGCCGCGGCTCCACATCTCCCACGTGCTCAGTATGTTGCAGGATCAGATGCACCCCAGGGACCAGACCCCGCGCAGGGCATTTCCTCTTCTCCCTCCTCCTCCTCCTTTGTACCCTTCGGCTTTTATCCATCAGCAAAAGAGCAAGCTGCCCGGGTCCAGCGGGTGGAGGGGTCTCCGCCATCCCTGGTCCTCGCCGGGCCCATTGTGATTTGTCCCCCATCCCTTTGTCATCCCGACGCAGCCGAGTCTTTTCCCCTGGCACCAGCAGCATGCAGCGCAACAAAAGGTCCTCCTTTCGGGGTTTGGTCTGGGCTTTGGCATCCTCTTCAGAAGAAAGGGAGGGGAGAAACTGTTGCGTGGTCATTATCATCATCACAGGTGGCTTCCCACGGGAAGGGGGTTAGACCTCTGGGCGTGCTGGCCACGCTCGGCGTTAGTCTGATGCAGGCAAGGATGCAGCAGTGACCTGGGACAAGCATTGGCTGCTCGTTCAGAGGGCTACAGGGACACCGTGGTACAGGAACACGCAGCTTTTGGGGGAGAGAGAAGGAAGAAAGGGCTGTATCAGGAAGGGAGAGAGAGTCGCTACAGACTTCCCCGTTCCTGCCCCGTGAGGACGTTGTGTGTGTGTGCAGCTGAGGTGCTGTGCAGCTCGATCTGGCCACCACGGGCTCGAACCAGCAGCAGCCGCCGGCACCGCGCTTCCTCTTTGGTCTCGCACCTTGCTGCCCCGCCAGGGTTGCAGCATCCGAAATTCTGGAAAAGCAAGTGGTTTTGTCGTGCTGAAAGATCTGCCTGCGTAGCGGATGGCCACGCTTTGCTTACAGGATCTGCTGACGGCAAGCTAACTTTATCAGGAATTTCTCACTGGATCGTTGAGGACAGTGTCTTGTTTTGTGTCCCTTTCTTCACATCCTATGACCCCTGTTGCACCCGGTCACCTACAGAGCTGAGCAACGGGGAGAGCAGGACCTGCAGTGAACAGCAGGACAACATCAGGCCAGGGAGGAATTGGTACCAGCAAACATTTCGAGATTTCGGGCATTGACCTTCAGGTGCTCCAAGCACAGCCTGGACGTTTGGCTAGGGGTCACCGCGCCGGCTGGCTGGAGATCTCGGTGGGAGCCGGTGTCTCGGCGGACGCCCAGCGTTTGCTCTTGCATTGCTGCTCTCCCGACCTCCCTTACCGGAGCCCTCGCCAGCTGCCGGGATCGACTGTTCTCATGGCCGGGGCTGTAAACCAGCGGCACCGTGCCCCAGCCTGGCCCCAGGGCTCTCCCCTTGCCCTGCCAAAAAACCGCGCTGCGGCGGCGATGCTGGAGTGCCTCGAGCCTCAGCTGCCGGGCTCGGTACGGGCAGTTTGTGCCGCTGGCGAGCCTGCTCAGCTGCAAGGCACAGCACGTGTTAGACTGCGATAGCAATATCTTTCTTTGTTACCTCTTCCCCTTCCTCCAAAAAACCCACTTCAGGCCCGGAGTAGCGTTTCTGCACCTTTTTTGGCGTGGCAACGCTTCCTCCCACGCACTGCGGCTTCAAATCTGCCCGGGCGGCGTTGTGGCAGAGGTACTGCAGAGCGGTGTGAATTTCCCTTGGTTTCATCAGCCTTGTGTCTGGGATTTCTGCAGATGTAAGAGAAATTGCGGCGCGTGGCAGCCCTGCCGGTACGCTCACACGGCATCGGGCCGATAGGTTAGCACATCCTGCGACTGAGACGCTGCTAACTGAATGTGCACGTGTTTGTAGCCCACGTGAAATAAAAATTATTCGGTTCCTACATCATCAAAGCTGTTGGCTTAAAGCCTCCCTGCAGTCAAAGCTAGCACACTTTGCGTTTACCATACACCGGGAATGCAGCTGATCAGTGACCACTTCCTGGCTGATGGGTAGTAATTTATCTGCGGCGCGCTCCCAGCTTCCAAAACTTGACTGCTTGCAAGTGCATCAGTTGTTTGTCCATCTCCCTCTGCACATCTCAAGGGCTCTTCTCATTTCATAGAAGCTCTAGCTCCTGGGTGACCTGGACTTGGACCTTACAACACAGGAAAGAAGAGAAAAGAGAGGAAGAATCTCTTCCCAAAGCGTTGTTACTTGTCATCCCCTTCCCAGAGCAGCTCTCGGTGTGCTTTCTTTGCGTGCAGGTGTAATGACCCTGTGCTCCAGCCCTTCTCTGCACCCTTGGATGAACCCCTGCTGCCCATCTGCTTTTCCCGCAGAGCCAAAGCCGTGATGGACAAGCTAAGTCGGGAAAGAAAAAGGTTGTAAAGAGGGATCAGCATCTGCTTCAAAGCCCTTCGAAGTTGAGGGGAGGATTTCCACCGCAGTCAGTGGGGTTTGAACTGGGCTGTGGCGAGAACGATCTGTTGCATCATTTGAAAACATTGCAAAATTAGGGGCAAGCAGGGGGAAAACACAGTCTTTGAGAGAGGGAAGGAAAACCTCCACAGTCTGGAGGACCTTTTAAAGGTCTGGAAGTGCCAGCCTCGCATGGCCGGGCTGTCAGCACAACGCCAAGCCCCGGGTCCCATCTTCTTCGTGGAGCTCAGCACACGTGCAGGAACCTGTTCCAAGCCACGGCAGGTAGAAGAGGGACGTGGGGATGTGTCCCTGCTATGAGGATGGGAGGCGGACACGTGTCCCTGCCGAATCTTGGCAAGCTGGAGAGAGGGACCTCGGTCCATGGGGCTTTTTGGGGCATGGTAGCAGCTTTTGCATCCCAGCTGGAGAGGGCTAGGTTCTCATAGATAGCGGGTGGCATTTGGGAACTTGGCAAGCTTAGTCTTCCTAAGAAGCTGGCCAGATTTGGTGTAATTTGGCAGGTACCAAACTCTTCCAAATCTCTTTCAGCCTTTCCTCCCTCATTCCTACATCTTGCGGTAACCCCGTGGATGGGCAGTGAGAGTCAGGACTTGGTTCTGTTCAAGGGCTGCAGCTGCATGTGCTCAAGTGCTTTGCCTGAGCTTTCTCTGCCTCTGTTCCCCCATCTGGAAAGTTGGGGGGCTGGTACAGCTTGCTTCCTTCAGTCTGTACAGCTGCAACATCTTGTGCAGCATGGGGGCTCACGCTTCAGTGAGCAGTTTTTCTCTGGCTGTCGTGACTAAGTCACCAGGAAGGTTTAAGGTCTTTGCTGCATTTTGGCAGCTCCTGGCTACACGCTCACACCGGGCTGGAGCATTGGTCTGTGCATAGCACAGGTTGGTTGCTCTCTGGAAGCTCTGATACCCATCCAGGAGACAGGGCTGGAGATGAGCAGACCTGCATAGCTCTAGTAAGGGGTGGGCTCCTTAAGTATAGCTGCTGGACCAGTGGGTGAAGGATGTGTGGGTGGGGGTCCCAGGTGAGGCTCACCTGGGCAATTAGAGCCTGTTAATATATCCAGGGCCTGGGTGATGCTGAATTGGTCCTGGTTTGCCCAGTGATTGATCTGTGCTGTTTAACTTGTCCCTGTTTCTCTTCTCTCTCCAGCACCCCCAACCTGCCAGTCAAGATGCCCAAACCCAGCAAAGTGAACCAGGCTTTGGCAGGTAACAATTCTGTTCTGCTTTATCTGCTTTGCCCTTAGGGTTATATGAGCAAGCATTCTACTTTTCTATGGCACTTTTTTTTTTTTAGTTTTTAGGATCTCTGAAATGTCTTTGGCAGTGGAAAAGTTTTAGGCCTAAAGGCCAAAAGGTAGAAAAGGTGAACTTGGGAGAGTATGGGAAGGTCAGACCTTAGCAATTGTTTTTCTCACTGGTGCTAGTCCTGAGGCTTTGTGCTCCCATCCCAGCTGAGGTGAGGCTTTGATACTGGTCAGCACCTGAGACTGGAGATTAGCACCTTCCTGATGCAAGAGCGGGACATCATCTGGTATGCAGTCAGTCTGAGCAGGAGAGATGAGCAGATAGAGCTTCCTGGGTGAGCCTCTGAAGCACACTTCTGACCCTGTGGTCTAGAGGCAGCTCACAAGTCATCAGAAGCTGACTTTCAGAATGAGTGGGTGTGTTTGGGGCTTGGGTGCTTATTTTCATAGCGTGGGTGAGCAAGCAGCATGGGGAAGCACAGGGCCAGGCTGTGTGCTAGCTGGTGCTTTCTCCTTTTCCTTTAAGAAGGAAAATTGCAGTGCAGGATGGTGTGTGGGGTTGTTCCATGTGATTTTATTACAAAGGCTCAGGTGGTCGTTAGCTTAAAAAATGATTGCAATGCTTTGCCTTAGGGAATGGAAGAGACAGCCGTTGAATCAGGCATTGTCTGCTGTGGCAGCACAATGCAGGCTTGCTTGTTACCATCCAAACCTGTGAATATGATCCTAAATATACCTGAGAAGCATGTCTGGGAGGGATGAAAGTGCTGGTTTTCAATGCCACTCCTCAGAGTAGATCTGCCTGTTAAACATGAAATGGCGTTGCCTTGAAAACAGCAACTCGTGCTTGCAGTCTGAGTGCCAAAACCTGTCGGTGTGTTTGCTGTGTTCTGACTCGGCTGGCTCCTGGCTGCGGGGACGGGTGCAGTGGTGCCCGAGGAGCCGGGTGCTCTGCTGAGAGCAGATGTCTTCTCCGTAGCGAGACCGATGGTGCGCTCGAAATTGTATCCTAACACGGTAACCCAGGGGTAGGTGAGTGGAAGAGACTTGGCATGTGGCATTCCCTGGGCATTTCTGTACCCATTCCAGACACAACAGAATATCTATTAATCTCTCCTTTCTCTGTCTACTCATGCTCTGCTTAGGCTATTAGCTCCCTGGATGCTGAACTTTGCTCCTGAGCATGTAAAGGCAGTTGGGTTCTCACTCTAAGAAAACTGTTACCACCTTATTCTAGGCAAGATGGTGGTG
This sequence comes from Anseranas semipalmata, assembly GCA_013399115.1. NCBI lineage: Eukaryota > Metazoa > Chordata > Aves > Anseriformes > Anseranatidae > Anseranas > Anseranas semipalmata. The sequence continues at coordinate 864,717 of VXAA01007018.1, forward strand.
GATGGTCTCCCCCATGTCGGGCTTTGCCCTGCCCTAAAATGATCCCCGGGGACTGATGTTTCTGGTCATCCAACATTACCACCATTGTGAAGACTGTGCCTTGCAGGTCTCTACAGCCAAACAGGCACCACGTAAAGACTAATGCTGGGTGTCCTCTGGCAGCGTGCAGCCCGCCTATCTCCTCATTAGTAGATCAGCCTTTGAGGAAATGAGGTATGGCGTTGGGCTCAGACCTTGTCTAGATGGATGACCTGAGCAGGGCTCACCTTGCTGATGAAAGCTCAGTGTTTCATCCCCTGGCTATTAGCACTGACTGTGTAATTAGTTACTTAACCACATTAAGGTAAATACAGTAAAGAACTGAAGAGCCTTGCTGAATCCAGGCTGTGTTAATATCATTAACTGTGGCCTCGTTCTGTATGTGCAAATCATCCGCTGTTAATTTGGAAGAGGTGAATATGCATGGTCCATCTTTTCCTTATAGAGCCATGTTCAGGTAAAAGGCTGCAGAAGAGCTCAGTACAATTAGCCACTTGCCACTGCTTAAAACAAAATGAAAAGGTTTAGCTTGTAATTGACTTGGCTGTTGTTGTAAGCTGGGGGTACGGAAGAGAATAACTGTTCTTCCTAAAAATCCATAGATCCCCATGCGGCAGCGAGCAGGAGGTGTGCTAAGCTGCAGCAGGGTTCAGAGCGGCACAGCCTGTGCTGAGTGGTCAGTGTGTAAGCCACCCTCAGGGCTAGCATCTCCTTCAGATCCTGGTCTTTGTAGGACATGGCTTTGATCAGCCCTGGGTTGCTCTCTGCCAACTGTGACAGATGTCAGAGCTGCAAGGGAGGAGAAAAATCTGAATTTGAGTCAGTCTTTAAGATGAAGTAGAAGCAGAGGAAAGATCTGGACAAGTTAATTACCAAGCAAAAGGAGAATAAATATCTGGGAACATTTCTGGTAAAAAGCAAGCAGTGAAGTTCTGGTAACAAGGCCAAATTTACTGAAATTTTAGTTGGCTAGGTCTTTAGGCACATCTCCCCCTCTATGCTGCGCTCTCTGCGTCTAGGACCTCTTCTGGGAAGTGCTGTTTTGTTTCTATTTCAGACCCTGGGGATGGTCTTGGAGTTGCTTATTCTGTGCCACACAGGCTGGGCCCCTCTTCCTCCAGTGCCCACTGCATGACTATTTTCTTCAGTGTCAGTGGTGGTGGGGGACAGGCTGGGGACCCAAAGGCTCTGTGGTGACACAGGGGAGAGGGTGGTCTCAGATGTGAACTGAAAAGGGTTTTATTCTGGACAGTGGTATCTGCAAGTCTTACAACCTTTGGTCCCGTCCTGAGGTGCTTCTCAGCAGCTTTGGTTCTAGGTTGAAGCAGAAGTAGAACCCCAGATGTTACGGAGGATCTCTAGAAATGCTGCAGATGCATCTGCTGAATGCAGAGGGAAGTTCTGGATAAACAGGAAGCAGGGGGCCATGCTGGTCTCAATGAGAAATGGGCTCTGTTTGTGTGACTTGAGTGAGGAATTAGTAACACTGCAACTCCACGTCTTCCAGCAGCACAACTCCAGATCCCAGAAATCATGAAGCTGACTTAAAAACTCTTTCATATAAAATCGTGCTTTGTCCTGACTTTCTGTTATTTTCATACTTGAAGGTGCATGTGGAAACTTGTCTTTTAAGCCCCCCTAACCCCCCAGTATTTGGTTAGTACAGAGAAATACCAGCAGAGAGGTCTCAGCAAACTGTTAAACCACAGTGTTGATGTTTAAGGATCAGCTGGACCAACATCTGTTGGCAGTAATGTGGTTCAGCAGGTGTGCCTTGTGGCTGCGTGGTGGCCTAGGTGGTTGTATGAAGCCCCTTCTAATATTGTAAGATGAAGGCTGGAGGTGAGCTTTTTGTTAAACTAAGCCAAGTGTTTCTCATTCACACAGTTCCTAGAGCTGGGGTATTTGGGAATATACTCGCCATAAAAACTTCAGATATAATTGGGCAAATTAGCAGTGCTTCTCTCTCTGAGATGTCACGTTATTTGAAGGCAAGCTCTGCCCTTCCTTCCACCCACGTAAAGCCAGAGCTGGAACAACACACACTAGCCTTAAGTCTGTAAATGTAGATCAGGAGCCAGAATCGGTGACTGGAGGGGCACGTTGGGCTGGATACGCCAGTAAGCGCCTGGTCGATGCTCACTGCATTATGTAAGGGTGCTTTCCCCGTGCTCAGCTTCTGCGCAGGATATTACAAAAGTGCCTGATTTACATGGGAGGCTGAGAAAAGCTGGTGGATGTTGTCATAGCTGCAGCAAAAATAATTCTACCCAAAGGAGTCAGTAACATTACACTTCTGGCCAAATAAATGCTTTGAGCAAGAGAAAAGAGGCAGTTCCGTGCGTGTGTGAGCTTATTGCACGTGTTGACAGGAACGGGTCAGATGCCAAAGCATGCTCTGCAAGGCTTTCTGCCTCTCTTCCCCTGCAGGCCTGGCAGGGAGGAGACCCAGTGGTCAGTGGAAAGTCTGAACATAGTCATTAATATTTTGCAAGCTCCAGGGGTGGCCAGTGAGCAGCAGGAGCTCTTGCAGGAACGCAAGGGCATCCAAGGCAGGCTTGGTCTGGGCAAGCTTATTTTGTTGCAGTGTGGCCCTGGTGTCTTCAAGTGGGAATTTATCCAGGGCCCAACTTGCTCCTGACACAACTCCACTGATGTCTGACTTCTGAATTGAAACTGTCCACAGGTCAGAACTGGAAAATCAGCCTGCAGGTGTGATGTGCGTGTCTCTGTTTTGGCACTCTGCACGAATGCACACTCCCACGCGAGGCTTGGATCTGAGGAGATCCCTTGCTGGTGACTCTTGTCACCAGACTGGTGGGAGGATTGTTAGATGCTGAGATTTCCAATATTGTATTAGCACTTAAAGGAGAATCGCTGCTGGGATTTGAGATGAGCCAGAAGAGCAATGTAGCACAGCAACAGCCCCTCTTTGAATGCTCTCTTGATTTGAATCTGCAGAAGGAGATGATTCATTGTGTGTCTCTGGAGGCAGCAGAAGGTAAAAGTAGAAAATGACCTTTTCTTGCCAGTTTGAGATTGGCCATGGGAGAACGTCTGGTTGGGGGTAGTCCTCCTGGTCCCACGCTTGACCTGACTGTATGTGTGCATGGAGTTGTAGATGCCTTTGCATGAAAGGAGAGAGAGTTCCTGGAATAAATGTTTATTTTCTTTGCAATGATTCACGATGCCGGCAGGCAATTCTAGATAAGTTATTTGAGGTATGAGAAGGGCTGTGTTAGTGGGTAACTGAACTTAGCTGAGGTTCTGTGGCTCATGTTCTTCACTTGGTCTAATTTTTGAAGGAAACATTTTGTCCTCTGACATGGAGCCTGTGAAGTCAGTGTTCCAGCCTCTGCTTCTGTCTTTTGTTTTTCTTAAATGGACTCTGCATGTTACATTAGCAAGCTGGTATTGATCTCCTCAACAGAGAGCACTGATTTTGTATCATTTGCATATCAGTCAGATGCGTGTAGGTGGTGATAATCCCTGCTAGTCTTTGGACTTGCTCTTCAAATGTCAGTCTCTGCAATCAGTGTTATCGCACTGCTGAGAAGCGGCTGGTTTGGAGACAACTTCACCACTTCCTCCCCTGCACCAGGCTGGGGAATGGCATTTTATGGCTGCGGTGGGGTCAGGCTGTCAGGTTCCCTCTGAGCCACGGAGAGACCAAAGTACCTGCCTGGTGTGCACGCAGGGGGCAGCTTTGGTGCCGTTGCTGGGCTTCACGGGTTCAGCTTCATTCACTCCCTCAACAAGCAGGTTGTGTTTGTTGTGGGAACGCTTAAGCTGTTGCTCAAGGCTTCCTGGAAGTGGCGAAGGACTGCTGGCTTCGAGTGGGGCCGAGAGCGGGTGGTAGTCTTGTGGTCTCTGGTTCAAGACCTGCAGGAAGTTATTTTGATTGTGAAATGTCAAGATCTGGAGTTCATGCTGTTCACCCGATGCTCGTGCTGTCTCGTACTGATGTTGTGGGCTCTCCTCGGCTGGACCTGCTGAGAGCAGCCTGGTGCTGTTGGTGGGGCAATGGGTAAGGTCCTCCCTGTCCCTGCAGCTCCTGGGAGCAGGGGGCTACACCTTAATCGAGATCCTCAGAGGGGGTACCTAATGAGGGTGATCCAAGGCTGCCTGGTTTGGTGTTACCCACTTCCATTTGGAAGTGCATAGTTCTGCTGTGCAGAACCTCTTCCAAGATCAGGAGCATGAGCTTCTGGTGCCAAATTTGGCAGGAGCTGCAGAGGGGAGGTGTTTTTCCTCTAAGCACAGACCTTAAAATCAGCAGGCAAGGGCTGGAATAGCTCAAACAACTGTTTCACCTGGTGCTTGCACATCTTTAACTCATCCGTCTGTCATTTTCCTATCCTACTTTCCTTTTTTCCATCATTTTTGGCACAACTACATGCATCTGCTGCCCATTGCATTGGTGTCAGTCTGAACAGGTGCTGTGCAGGACTGGCTTCTTGCTGTCTGCAGCTCCCCTCTGACACGGAGGTGCATGCCTGGGTGATGTGCAATGCATCAGGCAGCCCGGTCTGCTGGCCAAACCAGCTCTGCCAAAGGTCCTTGGTAACCCTGGGCAAATTACTTCATCTGTCTGTGCTCCTTACCCCATCTTGTGAAATCCTTTCTGTCTGGAAGTCTTTGGTCCTTACATGAGAAAGTTGTAGTAAAAGCATCCAACCCTTGTATCAAGAAAGGACTTGAACGGCTTGTGGAATATGTGTTGTACTTGGAGCTTAGTGAAGTAGGTGCAGAATGCGATCAGGGTGGCATAGGGGTGGTTCTGCTTGGGGGGGTATGTACATGGGCTTTTGCACAGGGGATTTTTGGTTCCAAGGTGTGGGTTCTTAACCAGTTGCATATTTCAGGCAGAAAATAGTGTTACCACTTGCACACAAAGCTGGTTGATGTTTCCTGTCAGAACTCCATTTTTAGTCGTGTGTGGGCAAGATGCCTCATTTTGTCCTGAATGGATGCATTTGCTTTTCTGTCTTCCCTTCCCAACCCAGTGGAATAGAGGCTTGAAAAGACAGAAGCCTTGGTAACTTCAGTTTTGGCCATGAGCTGCTGCACAGGAATCTGGGGATGCTGGCAAGAATTTCCTTAGTATTAGGATGTGGTATTGCACAGGCTGCTGTAAGAGAGAACTTTGGGGGAGCGCTGGCTGTTGGGTTGCCTGCTGTCAGTCTGCATCCATGAGCATTTTTTGGTTGTGGTGATGGCTGTGGCAGGGGGAAAGTCTCTTTTTGGAAAAGCTGAACCAGGTGTTCCCAGGAACGTATGTTTAAAGCATATGTTATGACTTGTAACTGGCCTGTATTTCCTGGGCAAACATCATATTAGATCAGCATCATCAGCCCTGTAGCTCTCTGCGTGCCAGTTTTACCTTTGGGGAATGGCTGTCCTTTTTAATGATTCATTAGCTTTAACAAACTGCGTCCAGTGAATGCATCGATTCTTGGTGCTGGCTGGGAAGGGGGGGGTGAGAAGTCTCAGGCTTGAACTGTGGCCGGGGTCCTGGGAGGAAAACAGAGCGGCGCGGAGCAGGCGGTCAGACGGGGCTCCTTGGGCAGGGGGTAAAGCGGGGCAGCTCCGGTGCCCAGCCCGTGGTGGCTGCGGGCTTTGTAGGCAGCAAAGCTTTACTCTGGGGGTTAGTTTGGTGCGATGCCTTTGAAACACTATGCTTTACAGGGGGGTAGCTGAGCAGGAGCTTCAGGGACTACAGGTAATGCCAGATCCCCCAGGTCAGTGCTGCCTGCGGGGCTCAGTGAACTGGAGGACTCCGCACCACGACAGACTTGAAATGCCTGAGGAGCCCTAAAGCCGAGGTAGAGAGGAAGGTCCTGTTAAACCCCAAACCCCAGCTTAGAGGGTGCCTGCGCTCCCCTGCTTTTAATTTGCTGCCCAGGCTCCTCCTGAAGGCCTCTGGATCCTGTCCTTGTGCTGACTCCAACCCTGTTGCCTCTCGGGTGTTTTATGTTCTCTGAATCAAGGGCTTGGGTTTTGCTTTGTTTTATCTCTTTTTAATTTTCTTTGAAAGATTGAAGATTTTTTTTAATGAGTGTTTCCCCGTTGTTTCCTTCCTGCATGTTGATCTCGTACCCGCTGTAGGCATGACGGCTATTCTGATGTCAGCCGCTGGACTCCCCGTGCACCTCACCTGTGTGCCGCAAGCTGCCAGCACCCATAAAGCCACTAAAAAACACAGCTCAGTTAAGGAGGGGAGGAAAGTGTCCAAGAAAGGTAGTTCCTGCTCAAACTCTGATATTTGCTTCCATCTCCTTCTCTTTATCTCTCTGCACTTGTTCTGCCTCCCTCCTTTCCTCTTGTCTCTCCCCCCAACCCTCTTGGCTCTTCCGATTTGACTGGTGATGTTCGTCCTACAAAGGGGAGAAGCAGGGTGTTCCTCTGGCCTGCGTGGTCTCTGACAGGCTGTAAAATGAGGTGATAAAGTAGACCCTGTCCTGTGGAAGCTCTGCTTGTTTCCATCAGTCATTAGAGCTGGAGCAACCTGGTTGTTCTCTGTGCATGTCAGATTTCTGCAATCTGCCCCGTGGTCCCTCTGAACTCTCTTGGGGGAGCCCTGGATGCCCACATACCAGGGCTTCCCCTGACTCATTGCTGGGACAAGCCTGCGAGCTGAGGGACCCTCAAGGAGAGCGTTTATCCATGTGCTGTCTCAAGAGGTCTGCTTGTGAGCTGTGCTTGTCATGACTGAGTCATGAGGCCAGAAGGATCTTCCAGGCGAGCAGGCCCCTGAGTCATGTAGGGCATCCGAGGCTGAACTGGGATGGGTTTGTTTTCTCTCTCTGGGGCAGAAGGGAGCAGAGCAGAGCCCTCTCTGGTCACGCTGTGGCAGCAAGGGCAAGGTCATCCCAGCTCCCTGCTGGGCCCAGACACCTCCAGGGCAGGGCCTTTGCTCCTGCCCTTCCTATCCCGCACCGTGCCCCTTGCAGAGGCTGTGGGCCTCCGCTCTGGAGCCTGGGCCCCATCGTGCCCAGCAGCCTGGGGACTGCTGGGGTGGGCATTAGTGCGGCCAGCGGGGGCGGTGTGGCTGTCGGCCAGCCCTGGCATGGGGTGGGATGGTGAGCCACCACCGAGCCCAAGGCGCTTCCCCTTCGGATAAGCAAAGGGGGGCTGCTGGCTCTAGATCTCTGCCTGAGGCAGGTGTCCGACGTGGAGATGCTTGCGTTCAGGAGGGAGAAGAGCCTCACGGTGCAGGGGAGGAGGCACCTGGCTGTCTTGGAGTTTGGTGTTCGTATCTCTCTTCTTGGAGTCACTGCATGCAGTGAGGAGGCTTGATAGAGAAGCAAGGTGCAAGCTCTTCCAAAGGAGGCAGGAAAGGGGACAGAAGAAACAGAAATGAAATGCGGAGGGAGGGATCTTGTAGAAATGCATTATGGACAGAACTGGGGGGAGGAGATGCAAATGGCAGGAACGAGGGAGAGAGCAAGTGTGGAGTGGGATGTGTGAGAGGGGGAGGAGAAAGCAGGGGGCTGCAGGAGAAGCAAGCGAAGAGCAGGAGGAGCGAAAAGAGGGGAGGTGAAGGAGAAGAACGGAGCGGAGGTGGTGGCGGAGGGGCTGGATGAGGGCTGTGCTTCGGGAGCCGGCTGGTGCGGTAAAGGCTGCTGCTGCTGGTGGTGCATCGGTCTCTGTGCAGCCCTCTGCAGCACGGGGCCAGCACTGTGCAGCAGGGACAACCCGGGTACCACACAGAAATGGAGCTGCCTTGGCCAAAGGTCGGGTTTGCTCAGCCAGAGGCTGCTGAGCGCTGCTTTTGTGCAGCCTGGGGCTGCACCAGCCTTGGCCTTGGGACTCGCAGCCCAAGCATTGCGTGGGAGCTGCGCCCGCTGCCAGCCCTGAGAACCGTGGGGATGGCTGCCAGCTCCCTGCTGTGGCTCACCGATGCCACCTGCTGGGGCAAGGAAGCCTCTGGCCTGAGGAGCAGAGACCCAAGGAGCAGGGAGGGGATGTAAGCAGAAGGGGCAGTGTGTGTGACAGGAGCACGATGCAGCTCCTTCCATCTGGCACGGCAGGATTTGGCCCAGCCATCCTGCTCAGGATGTGCTGCAGAGGAGATGCTTTGCCAGCTCTGCCACTTCCAGTGCTGTGAGAAGAAGGTGCTTTTCTGTTTTACTTTGCTAAATCTTGTTTTAGAAAGCAGGACTGCCTTTGCTGGGGGCATGGAGGCTGGTCCTGCAGGGTGCTGAGTGTATGACCGCCTGCATGAGGAGGGGCTCGGTGCCACCTAGGAGCGAGCTCTGTCTGTACAACCCTCCTCCTGGCTAGGGAGCACTGTTCTGCAGTGGCAATTTTGGTCAGGCTGTTCTTTTTCTTTTTTACAGACCCTGAAGCTATAACAGGCAGAGACAGGCCCATTTTGTGCCCTGAATTTCTGCATCTCCTCTCTTTTCCCCTCCCAAACCCATCCAGATTTTTCCATCGTTAGGAGCTCAGCAAGAGCTGTGCATCCAGGTGCAGGCACATCAGTGTGCCGAGTACAAGCAGCTGGCACCAAAATAGGCTGCCTCCTGCAGACCCACAGCCCTTCCTCCTGGGTGTAGCAGGAGCACAGGTATGTTCCCCCTGCTGACACCCCCTGCCTTGCTGCGGCACCATCCCAAACCTCAAAGCCAGCCCTGCTGTGGCAGAGCCCTGCAGGGCTGACTCAGGGGTCCGTGGCTTGGCCCCGTGGCCATGCCCCCAGCCCTGGGTGCTCTGAACACACAGAACGCTTTAATGATGAACCTGTGCTTGCACGCTGGTCTGGCCGCATGTGGGTTGAGGCGGTGTTGATAGAATTGTAGCCAGCTTTCTGAATAGCTGGGTTATGCTCAACAAAGGCACTAATTAGTCAGGACTCGTTAATGGTGTTGCTGTTCTGGCAGTGATGTCTCTGGCGTGGGCGAACGCCACGCTGCGTGTGCTGCAGGTCTTGAAACCCGTCGTCTCCAAGCAGGCAGCGGGCTGTCGGTGCCTGCACGGGGCTCCCCGCTCCGTGAGCGCTGCCTTGGTCTGTGTGCCCAGCGCTGGCTTTCCTGGAGGGAGGCATCTGCAATAGCAGGGATGTTCCAGGTCACGGTCAGAGTGTCCTGGCTGCTTGGTTGTCCTGCTGAACTGCTACATGTGGAGGAAACTGTTTTAATGCTACATTTCCCCTTGCCTTCTTACTGGTTGAGGCAGGTAGGTTCAGCCCTTGCAAGTCCAGGGAACAGAGGGCAGATGTGGTCAGAGGTGGGCGTCTGCCCATGGCATTAGCTAGAAACAACCTGTGTCTGGCCTGCGTAGGGTATCGAAACCTGTCTGCTGCTAACCATATGGCTCTTTTGGGGATACAGAAGGAGCTATGTTACTGCTGCAAGCATTTGGTTGCTGAGCAAGGATTCAAAACACATCTGTTAAATGTTGCCCGTGGAAAGCCCTTGCTTCAGCAAGCAGCTTATTATCTACAGGGAGGAAGGGGAAGCATTAAGAAAAATCGTTATTCCTCTTTTTGTAAATGAAAGGATGGTAAACATTCCTTCACATCCCAATTAAATCAATAGTGCAGCATTGGGCCAGCTGGCGATAAACAGCATCGGTCAATTCTGCTATTGCATTTTCAATCCTCTATTGAATGCTGAAAACTTTGGGGCCTGAACAGCCTTTGGTCCCAGGGGATGGCTAGAACAAAGGTTTGGAAGCAAATACTTCCATAGAGCAAAGGTCCAATACGGAAGTAATCCCGGTGTGGAAGCGTGCGGCTCGTGCCGCAGCTGCCGGCTGGGTTTTGGCCCCCCTGCACGGCTGGGAGGTGGCCAGCAGACTGCTGCCCTGCCTGGGGAGAGCTGTCCTCTGGGGCACGGCTGGGTGGGCCCGGCTCCCCTGCTGGCAACAAGTTCTTGGCATCGGGTGGCTTCCTTGGGGCTGGACATTCAAGCTGGGGACAGATTTTTTTCGAAGTGTCTGGGGTCCCCAGCTCCCCCTCTGTAAGCATCCTTGGTGGAACTAAGTGCATCAGGGTGTTACCGTGACAAAGTGACGGGAATGGGGTGTTTCCTCTGCCCGGATCAGAGATGCCACAACGCAGACCTGTCAGGCAGAGATTTCCTGGTGATAGCTGTGGATTGTATCACCCTCTGTATGGTCACCCCCAGTTTTTTGCTAATCCCAGTTGGTGAGGGGGTGTAATACCATTTGCTGTGCCCAAAATCCCTGCTGTACCCCATGTACTCGGCAAGAACTTTGCCCAGCTCTGTGCCATGACTTCTGTCACCTTTCATTGAGTTGATTTGGATGAGCATGGCCTATTCATGGGGAAGTCACCTCTTTGTTTCTCTGAGCTGCTATGGAGGAAGGGAAGTCAACAGCCAGAGCAATGCACGGCAGGGGATGCAGGGAGGGAGCGTCCTCTGCCACCCTGAGCAAGGTGAATTGCTCCAACGCTGATCAAATCTGTCATGCAGGTGGGAGCAGGTGAGCTGGGGCTATGCCAAGTGCTGGACAGGCATTGCTGCTGGTTTAACGCACCCTCTCTGCTCGCTTCCCTTGCTGTCTTCACTGCCTTGTCTGTGCATCTTTTTGGCATTGCCCTCTCCAGCCCATAGCCAGAGGAGACGAGAAGGAAGGTCAATTCAAAAAGTCACCTGAAAAACCAGCCAGATGGAGGAGGACGTGGTGGTCAGTCTGGAGGGCAGCACAGGACCCTCAGGAATGAGGACATGGTGGTCATCGTGATCGGTACTTGTGGAAGTGGATGGAGTTGTGGTGGGTAGCAGCTAGCCCTGTTCACATGGTCTCCTCCAAAACCTGCGGAGCAGAAGCTGAAGCCTCCTCCTGCCCTGTGACGGTGAAGGTCTCTTGCACTTACAAACCAGAGCCTGGTTCCAACTGCCACACATGAAAAGTGCTGCCCTGTGTTTGTCAACCGGGAGCCTGGAGCAGGGACATCGCGGAGCACTCAGCTGGGAGGTGTTCGGGCACAGCAGGGGGTAAGCAGAACTCTGAGGATGAGCTGAGACAGTTCAGACCGATGGCATCTCCATGCAGCTTGTTCCTGGCTGGCACCTCTTGATCCACTGAGTGTGAGCAAGGTCCCAGCAGAGAGGATTTGTGGACCCGTTTGTCACCTTCAGAAGAGGCAAGGCAAGGAACAGTGCTCTCCGTGAGGTCTGGTGGCTCCTGAAGCAGCTCCTGGCACTGCTGAGCTCTTAGCCTGAGAGCTGGAAAACAGGGGCTTGCCCAGGCTCCTGTTTGTCTCCTGCTCTTCTTGTGAAAGCTCTTAGAAATGCTTTTTTTAGGGGATTTTGGCATGCCCTTGAGGTGGAAAACCCCTGTTTCCAAGTTCCTGTGTTTGGCTTAATGCTTGTTGTATCCTGTTACCACCTTCCTGGCTAAGGGTCTCCAGGGCAGCAATCTCGCAGCCCCACTCTGCATGAGACATCACGTAGCTCCTGCCTGGCGCCAACACTCAGAGGGAGCATCCTTTCACATCATGGGTTTGTTTTCTTGTTCTATGTGCTCAGTCATACTTTTCTCCTGCTCACACTGCCGGAAACCAAGTGTTTCAGGATAGCCAGGAATCCCCTTCTGAAAATAACTCGTCTTAATGACTGTGCCTTCATTTAGGAGAGTCCAACGCCCCAGTCTCCTTAGTGAAATGATTTTCCACCCATGTTAGCTTTTTACCTCGCTCTTCTGTTGCCCTGAAGCTAGCTTGTCTGCACTGAAAGGTGCATTTTCCCCTGTTTGCATCTCGCCCATCTCTGCAGCTAGCAGCATGCAGAGCTGGCCTTCAGGGGAATGCAAGGTTACTGCCTGATGCAGGATCTGTGCCATCCAGGTCTTGTAATGTTTAATGGCATGTGGCATGTGAGCAATCCTTTCCTTCTGCTTCACCATGTTTGACACCACCATGAAAAGTGGTTATCTGGAAGATAGCACCCACCCTTTCCTGCTGGTGATGGAGATTGCTTTTTTGCGTGGCAGAACAGCTCAGGAAGACGGTGCTGGCTCTAGTACAGCTGTCTCTTGATGCGCAGCTTTTTCAACTGCAGAGGCAATGCTTGTGAACCCTCTATCTTCCTTGAAAGCACTGAAGCTGATTGGGAGAGCTGAAGATGTGCAGGTCGATGCACAGGACTGATGCCCAGGGGTTGCACCTGCTGATACCATGCCAGATGTACGGATGCTCTGTGTCTGCCTGGGAGCGTGGCAGTTGGAAGTACCTCTCTGTGCAGCTGATGGGAACTGCATTCAAGAGCAGAGATCATTGAGGGAGTGATGGAGTACAGCTTTCTCACAAGGCCCAGGGAATTGGGCACTGGTGCTTGTGGCTGTCCAGCCTTTGTTAGCATTTACCTTGCTCCCCAGGCTGGAGGAGAACAGCCTTCACCAATGCATCCATCACAGTGCTGCTTTTCCCTGGTCTCCCCCAGAAGCAGGCTTGGAGCAGAGCAGGGAGGGTGAGGAGCCCCCCCATGCCGAGTGACGGGTCCCTTTGCCTCCGGCCAGGTGGAGTCATAACATCGCTTGTGCACGTGTTTCCTTTTGCAGGCTGGTGGAAGAGCCTGGCTGCCTCTGTGATGGGCCTGATGATGGGTAAGGAGCTCCAGCTGGGTGCTGTGCAGGCGTGTGTGGTGCTCAGTGGCTTAAGCTAAGCCTGGCTGGGTAGCTCCATTTGCAGCAGGAGGGACTGGCTGGGAGCTGAGGCTGATGCTCTCAGCCATAACCAGCTCAGGATCTTGTGTGATGCTTGCTTAACCCTGTAATGCTTCCGAGGGGATGGGGCATCTGCTAGACCTGCTTTGAGAAGCAGAATTCTGCCCTGGGAGAGGGGGTTGCTTGGGTGGACAGGAGCAGGGACCGTATTTAGGGCGATGTGAAAATGTCCATGTCCTGCACTGCAAATAGGGCACCTGTCATAAAGCTGATTTGTTTCGTATACCTTGTGACTTGTGCTGTGTCTTGGTGGATTTGAGTATGTGAAAGCTCACGAGAAAAGCCACTGTCTTGTGTTAAGGATGCAAGGCTAGTTCTGCTGTACCCAAAATAAGGTCTGATGCTTGGTGTATGGCTAGGTTTCTCCTTTTGTGCCAGCTGCAGGGTTTGGCTATGTCTTACCCATGGTATAAGAAGGTCCCCTGTTAGCTGGGTGATGTGGGAATGTCTTCTCTCCATTAACAACACATGACATAATTATCTTTCCTACTGAGATTACAACATCTTTGGGTTGGGTTTGATCATGGCTGCACAAAGAGTCCTGCTGGCACCTGGCTGGCATCACTTGGGGTACATGGGGACACCCAGAGCACAGCAGCTACAGGTGGACCCCAGGCATACAGCACAGGGCACAAACATCCACTGCTGCGGGGCACTTCCTGCCCTCTTCACAGGGAACCTGTGAGCAAGCACTGCTTCAGGCTGGAGGATTCTCACAGCCCTAGTGCTAGCCATTTCTGGTAGGGAAGCCTTTGCAGGGCTTGTGTGGATCAGTTGGAGCAGCTTTTTTTTATTTTCCTCCCTCTAACCCATACCTTTCTCCTTGGCGTCCTGGCCAGTTACTTGCTTTCCCCCCCCTTCTCTCTAGCTCACCCTGCCTGTGCCTCATGGTAGGTCTGATTTTTTTCTCTTTTTTTTTCCTTTCTCCTTTGTGCAGCACCACTGACCGAGCCAGAAGCAGTGGTGAAGAAGTACCTGGAGGAGCTGAAGGGCACTCCTGCTGATGAGGTGAGAGGGGAGGAAGAGAGGACAGCAAAGTAAAAAGGGTCTGGCTTGCCCTGAGGCCTGTTCCCTGGGGTGCTGTGAAAACCAAGGTGGTGCCTGAGGATCACCCTGCCCTGGCCATCCTCTGTGCTGGATGCTGCTGCACAGGCACCATTGACACTTGGTGGAGAGGCCTCAGGGTTGCCTGAAGCCCACATGTGGTAACTGGTGACTTGTCCCCATCAAAGGACTGTGACAAAGGAAGCACCATGTGGGTTGAATAGCTAGTCATGGCGGAGCTTCCTCATTTCCCTTGGAGCTGGCTGCAGGATATGGGGTGGAGGAGGGAGTTTGACCTTGGTCTCCTCTCCATGCTCATAGAGATCAAAACTGCAGGCTCTGAAGCCTGCACTAGACCTGCTCTGTGGAGGAGCAGGACATAACCATACTCAGTTCCCACTTGTCCCTTTTAGCTGGCAGCAGCTCTCTTCCTGTGCTGTCTGGCAGGCAGTGCAGTGGTACTGCCCAGGTGAGGAGACAGAGATATATGCCCTTAAGCCTCAAAGAGAAGGGTTAAAGTTGAAGGCACATCTTCCTGAAGCATCTCTGGTTGCTTGCTTGGTGGATCAGTCACTGTGCTCCTACTATGTGGTGGTTTTCTCCTTGCTGTCTTGGACTCCAGGACTGTATCATCTGCATGGAGAAGCTGGCCTCCCCGTCAGGTTATGGTGACGCATGCGAGTGCAGCACAATCAAGCCGGAGACGGTCGGTCGCCTGACGAACTGCCAGCACTCCTTCCACATGCTCTGCGTGCTGGCCATGTACTCCAATGGAAACAAGGTACCGAGCTGGCCCATCCCCACCAGGTCCCATGTGCCCTGTGTCCAGGTGACACAGCTCTGGAGCTCTGGTGCCTGCTTCTCTCCCCGCAGGACGGGAGTTTGCAGTGCCCCTCTTGCAAGACCATCTACGGAGAGAAAACCGGTACTCAGCCCAAAGGGAAGATGGAGGTCTCCACTTTCCCTCAGTCCCTCCCTGGCCACAAGGACTGTGGGACAATCCAGATTGTGTACCACATCAGCAGAGGCATTCAGGTGAGCACAGCATGCCCATGGGAATGGCTCCTGCCAGCTGGCACGAGCTGCAAGGGCCTCCCAGAAAAGTACTGGGAGCCAGTGCAGCACCTGCAGGCAGCCCATGGCTGAGCAGCCTGCCTGAGGTGCAAGTGTTCTTTCAAGGGTGTCATCAGACCACATGGAGAAGCTGTGGTTTGGGGTTGTCTCACCAGAATTTAACTAATCTGGAGAGCTGGCTTTACCTCTGTCCCAGCATGAGGCATCTTTTGGAGGACCTATGATATTGGCATGTCCCATAGGAACAAGACAAATACAATCAGCAGTACCTTGCTCCTTTTACATGGAAGAGCTGGTCTGAGACAGGCCTATGTCAAATCCTCCTGCCGATCCTAAACCCTGCTGCTGAGGGATCATCTGTGAAGATGAAAGTGCCTGTGCCAAGTATGTCTTATCTATTGCAGGGCCCTGAGCACCCCAACCCTGGGATGCCTTACACAGCAAGAGGGTTTCCTCGCTATTGTTATCTACCAGACAATGAGAAAGGCAGAAAGGTAAGACATCGCACCATGATAACATGACTCTTCTCAGGCTGTCTTTTGGGCCCTATGTTGGTGGATTTGCATAATATTTTCCTCTTTAGGAGCTGTTTGCATGATACTGACCAGCTACTGGTGTTTGCTCATGCTGTTGCTCTTTAGGTGCATTTGTAGCCCCTCTGCCTATGCAGATCTCTGCTTCTTCACGACTTTGACCGTGAAGATTTGTTCTCTTCCAACCCTTTACTAGACAAAAGCCCATCTGATCTTTTGGGAAAACCCTCCTGGCCTGTCTTGGGTTATGCTGTTGAGGTTTTGTACTTGTGACTGCTGAGCTTGGAAAGTCTGGCTCCTCCCATCCCCATTTCCCGTGGGTGGACCTGTTTCTCAACTTGTGCCAGTATTTTCCAAAGTGCAGGGAATGTTTCTTCCATCAGGGACACCAAATAAGTGGCTAGGAGATAAGTAAGATCCCTTCCAGTGCTGGTATCCTTGTTTTTTTCCCTTGCTACAAGAGGGATTTAGGCTGTTAGGCTTCTGGCAAGCAGCTTTCATGGCTCTAGCTGTTGAAGGACAGTCTTGATATTTTTTTTCCTTTTTTTTTCTCCTTCCCCATCCAGGTCCTGGAGCTCCTGAAGGTGGCCTGGAAGAGGCGCCTGATTTTCACAGTGGGCACCTCCAGCACCACCGGCGAGAGCAATACGGTGGTGTGGAATGAGATCCACCACAAGACGGAGATGGACACAAACCTGAGTGGCCACGGCTACCCTGACCCCAACTACCTGGACAATGTGCTGGCAGAGCTGGCCGCCCAGGGCGTCACCGAGGACTGCCTGAGAAAATGAGTTGTGGTGGGGGGCCCGGCTGTGCCGTGCACATCTCCAGGGCCCCCAGCCCGGGAGCCCACCCAGTGCACTTATTCCTGTTGCCTTAAGTTCCTGCGTCTGACTGCCTGTCACACTAAGCAATAACACTGTAACGCAGGAGTCCTGCTTGCTCTGTACAGTCTCTTTTTCTGGAGTGGAGGCTTGTTTTTGTAGAAAATGCGATCGTGTCTCCAGGTAGGGTTGGTGGCCAAAGCCAGGACCAGCTGGGAGGGTGGTGGTGAGGTGACAGACCCCATTGTGAAGGTAGGACCCCAGCATGGGTGATGCTCGGGGGGACAGGGGAGCATCTCGTGGGCCTCCCCCACATTGCAGCTCCTCTTAGAGCAAAGCTTCCTCCCTCCTGCCCCTGTAGCTGATGCCTGTATCTGTGTTTGGTTGTAATAAACACCTCATTTCCATGGAGAGTTGCTGCTTTGCCTTCAACCTGCCTGATGGCTTGGGGTGCCTCCCCTGTCTGTGTCCCTGCCTGAGGGACCAGCCTGCTCTGTGGAGCTGGGGACACTCGATCCAGCCAGGAGAAAGGAGGGAAAGCTCAGCTCTGCTGGAACACAGATCGCTGCAGGGGCAGGACACCAGGTGCTGATCCCAGGGGGCTTGGCTTGCAGTGTTTCACCCTCTGGCTCCCCATGTGTCCTTCAAATCAAGTAGCAGCCCTTTGGGGGCCGCTCCTTAGCGCTGCATCCAGCTGCTGGGCTTTTGTGCCCAGTGCAGCCTCTGTGGAGGCAGCTGCTGGAAGAGCTTGGTGCTGCTGCAGGGAGTGCTGGTGCCACCGGGTGGTGACAGGCCACTCTGCCACTCTGCTCCCCGGCTCTGTGTGGTGCGGGGCTGCGAGCAGTGTGGCCCTTGGGCTGCTACCAGCAGTCATGTTCCTCCTGCTGTGGCCTCTTCCCACCCTGCCAATATAAAAATGAAAGGGCTTTTGGAGCCATTGAGGGCTGCAGAGCTCTCCCCAGTGTCTGGCTGGTGCTTGCATCCTCCCAGTTAACCTTCTCATCACCACTCTCTGCTGCAGGCTTTAGGGAGAAAGCTCTCTAATGCCAGCCACGTCTGGGGATGCTGCAAAAATAGGAGTTTCTTGGAAGTAGCAGGAACGCATCTGTTTGGCTGAGCGCTATAGAAATGGATTATGTTTGTACTTCTCCCACCCTGCTTGCGAAATAAGAGGTTTCTACTTTAGACCTCAGCTTTCTATTCCCAGAGCATGTTGTCCCAGCAAACAAAACAGTGAATTGGACTGAAAATTGCCCTGGCCCTGTGCAAAAGCAAGAATTTCCTGCTGCGTGTGGCTGGAGGCATGCTGGAGCCGTCCCTTCCGCACGTGCTCCTGCGCGTGAATGGGCTGGAGCCTCCCTGCCTCCGGGCTGGGGCAGGCTTGGGCTGAGAGCTGTGCCTGAGCCTGGGGGGGCTGCAGGCAGTCGGGCTGTCCCTTCCCCTGCCCTGGGGAAGAGCAGGAGCCCAGTGTGCCAGGGCTGGCATGTAGAAAAGTACAACTGATGCCATGGTGCTGATCAGAGCTGGGAAGGGGGGACAGAGACCCAAATGAGCGCTTATAATGCCACCGATGCTCTGATCCGAGGCTTTGGGTCACCCAGCCCCTGCACTGCCATGGCCTGGGGCTGCCTCCTTTGCTGGGTGCAGGGGGGCTTGGTCCTCTTCTTCAGTCACTCTGTCCCCACCAGGACAAGGGGACGCTGGAGCCCCACGGTGTGGGTTTCCTCTCCTCCTGCTGTGCTGCCGGCTCATTTGCACTGCGGTGGTTATTCTTAGCTGAGCATTGACCCTGCAAGTATGCTGACCCCGTGTCCGCAAGGCAGGTACCAGCAGCTGAAACTGTGACTCAGTGTGCCCATGCCACGTCACCCAGCCGGGCGCTGAGGGTGCGAGCTGAGCATCCTTCCCCTGCAGGGGCCAGGGCTTGGGGTTTCACCCCGTGGAGTGGGCTCTTGCCTTTGCTGTGCCTCAGTTTCCCCAGCTCCAGCATGGGGCTCCCTGCAGGCACAGCACCTCGTGCTGGGGGCTGCGGCGTGGGGAGGGCAGCTCCAGCTGTGCCTGGTTTCCCCCTCCCCAGCCCGACTCTGTAATCTCCGGATGCCCCATTTCCACTTAATCTGAAGGAGAAGCCACAGCCCCTTCAGGAGGGAGGGGGGAAATCCTCTCCCACGCAGGAACGGCAGCCGCAGCCCTTGGCAAACAGCGTGGAAAGTGCACTCAGCCCCGCTGCCCGGAGAGCGGCCGGGGGGGACCCTAAGGCTTGGTACAGCTCCCTGGTCCCGTCCCAAGGGGCCCCTTTCCCTGGGGAGAAGGGGGGGCTGATGGCCCGGCCCTGACACAAGTGAAGGGCGAGGATGGGGAGATGGCAGCTTGAGTGCCTCCCCGCCCTCAGTGCTGGGTGGGACCCGTCGGCCTTGAACGCTTTGGGTTTTGGGTAAGTTTTGGGTGTGTTGGCTCCGGGTGCTTCCCTACCCGTGGGGCACGGCCGGCTGCACGCAAAACAAACGTGACTCTGGGTGCCAAGGTGGGCGCAGGGCACCTGCGGGATTCAGGCACTATTGGGGTGAATGGGGGAGCAGGACCACTTGCGGTGTTTCCCCAATAGCCCCAACAAAGCCCCCAGTCCTTCCAGTTTGTCCTTCAACCGCTCCTCCGGTGCCACCTCTGTGCCTCGGTTTCCCCTTTCATAGCACAGGCTGGTGCCTGTGTCCTTGGTGCCTCATTGCTGGGGTCTGACAGCTCCTGGGCATTTTTGGGACATGCGGTGACCTGGGAGGGGCCCTGTCCATCTCTGCCCGCGGGGTCTTGCTGTGCTGGCGGAGCCAGCGCAGGAATGCGGGGCTGGGAGGGCCGGGCTCAGCGGGGGCACACGGGGCCGCTCGGCCCCTCGGCAGTGGGACGGAGCGAGGCAGCGCGGCCGGCACAGCGGAGACACCGCCATGGAGCTGCCACGGGTGCTGCTGGCGCTGGCTGGGACGGGCGCAGCCGCCGGTCTGGGTGAATCCCCGGGGGGACGCAGGGGGGCTGCGAGGTGGCTTCCCCATGGGTTTCTGTGCTGGAGAGGGGGTTACGGGGGTGGGGGGGGGGCTTCACACTGC
>VXAA01007018.1:899127-916606 GCA_013399115.1 Anseranas semipalmata
CCGTCCGCTTGCCAGGATCACCATCAACAAGGACACGAAGGTGCCCAACGCCTGCCTGTTCACCATCAACAAGGAGGATCACACGCTGGGGAACATCATCAAGTCGTGAGCAGAGGGGGTGGGAGAGGGTTAAGGGGCTTTTTTATTTTTATTTATGTTTACTTTTATTTTTTTTAACAGAAAAACGTGTGTACGTGTGCTGCTTCACCACTGCTTTTCCCTTCCAGGCAGTTACTGAAAGACCCCCAGGTGTTGTTTGCAGGGTACAAGGTCCCGCACCCGCTGGAACACAAAATCATCATCCGCGTCCAAACCACTCCTGATTACAGCCCCCAGGAAGCTTTCACCAATGCCATCACGGATCTGATCAGTGAGCTGTCCCTCCTAGAGGAGAGATTCAGGGTAAGTTCATTTCTTTTCGACTATAAGGCACTCATACTTTAACCAAAGGGAGGGGAGGTATATGCTAGTTGCTGCTGTCAGATGGCAGTTAATCCATCTAAGCCACGCTGTGTCTGGTTGCTCAGACAGCTCCTGTCAAGGTGTGGCGGAACCTGGCTGCTCCTGAGGGTTGTTTATGTGCCCTGCAAGAGTTAAACGGGTGCACTGTAACAGTTCCCTAGCTGGCCACCATTGGCTTTCTCACAGTCTTATTAGTGTAGAAGAAAAAAATCTGCTAGTCTTCTTTTTTTTTTTTTTCCTTCTGCCCAAATTCTGGGGTGGAAATTCTTTTGACCATTTTCTTGACCGCTTGTAATTACGACCAACTGTAGAATCTTATTTAGCCTGTGATTTTTGAGACTTGATCTGCCTGAAGACAAAAGCAGGGGGTACAGCTATGAACAGGAGACTAGTATAGGAGCAGTGTTCTTGGATGTGCTGGTACATGTGCCGTTAAAAAAAACAGAAGCCCTTTTGCAAATATGTTTTGATTTTAACTTAAGTATTATTTGCCTGGATGGTGTTGAGATTTCCACAGATGCTTCAGCCCCGTTGTTTTGCAGTTGCTTTTGTGTTTGATAGAAGACTGATGGTATCAATGTTTAAACTAGCTTCCTCAGCTCAGTGACAGTTCTTGGCTTAGTGTGTGTATTTCTGTCTGTGCATTTTACAGGTTGCCATCAAAGACAAACAGGAGGGAATCGAGTAAAATCATCACATTTAGAGCAGACTGTACTTCTGATGAAGAATGATGTGTCTGTTAGTTGAATGCGTTATTTAAACCTCCATGGCAAATGTTTTCCTTCTTGTCCCACTTAAAATTTTTCACAGCTGCAGTGATATTTTGAGGGGGTTTTGTACCTGACAAGCAGTTTGCCAAGAGGATGAAAGTGTTGTTTAATTGGATGGATAATTCACTGAAATGATTTCTGCTTTTGTAATTGAAGCCTTAATGCCAATATTTGTACTAAACTGTTGGTGAGTTTGACTGTAATTCCAGAATGAGGAGTTGCTGAGTGATCGCAGTAGATCTCTGCTTTTCCTTTTCAAGAAGTTTACGCACTGGCAACAGATCTGGCATTTTGTTTTATTAAGTGTCATTTCTATAAAACAAATGCACAAATTGTGAAAACTTACAGTAAAAGAAACTGGATGTTTACAATGACTTGATGAGTTTAACAAACTCTTACCTTTTTTTCTTTTGCACGTAATAGCTGGTCTAGAAAACTTCATGATTACATGGGTAACAGTCACTAATACTGCACTATTTCAAAGCACGGGAATGAAATTCAGTTACAAGTAACTATGACTTCTTCCAAATTGCTGTTATGTTCACACTAGTTAGAGCAACAAGGTAAGTGAAAGTAGGGTCTGTTATCACATTGTTTATGAAGACTTCAGTCAGATGCTCCCCATTTGCTTGAAGCTCTGGCCACTTGAGAATCTATGAGGAGAACAGAGTTTGTGTAGCAAAGGAATGGTATCGTCTCTGAAACTTAGCTGATAATAATTAGTGCAAGGCCTGGTTTGACAATTGGGTCTCTGTGGCATCTGCTTCCAGAACAGAGTGGTGCCATGTCCTTGCCAACACGGGGGAGCTTCCCCTTTCTGAGGGAGGCAGCTGCACCTTTATGCTAGTCCTCCTAAAGGACCAGGGCTTAATGCAAAGTTTACAGAGCACTGTGTCACATCATACTTGCCTATAGTTATAGTTCAAGACCATGCTTGACTCACAGCCTGTGTGAATGTTTGTGTTATAGTCCACTCAGAGTTATACCTGTGAGGGAATAGTATTCACCCAGTCTTCAGTGGCCAGGGAAAGACTGAGCAAAAGGGGGGGCAAGAGCATATGCAAGGAGCTTGCCCTTTCCTGCATGCAGTTTTGCCAGGGAGCAGCTGCTGTGGTTACCCTCCCCTCGGCCAGCCAGGGAAACAGCAGCTGCACATCAGTTAACTGGGTGCAGGAACAGCTTGTATTGTTGGGCTGTGTATGGTTTAACCACC
Source organism: Anseranas semipalmata (assembly GCA_013399115.1). Taxonomy (NCBI): domain Eukaryota; kingdom Metazoa; phylum Chordata; class Aves; order Anseriformes; family Anseranatidae; genus Anseranas; species Anseranas semipalmata. The sequence goes on from VXAA01007018.1 coordinate 901,573, forward strand.
AGTTTTTTTTTTCAGAGGGGCCTTTTGCTAGGAAAAGTTGTCAAGCTGCAGAACACAGGAGTGAACAGACTTGCTTTACAGCTCATAATCCCTGTCACAATTGTTTGAGATTTGAGGTGGCCTTGGTCACGCTCTGGAGATTGCTTTTAATTGGTTGTGAATGTTAGATGGAGAAAATACTAGGTATGTTCTGGTGTAAAGTTGCTCAAGGAACTCAAGAGAGCTGCCCCTGGGAGGATGGGAGGCACAGCTCAATTGCAAAGGGTAAATGAGACCTACCTGTGTGGGAGGGATTCTCTTGTCTGAGCGTTTTCCCTTTGCAGAGCTCCATGCTGTGGTGTAGTTTGAGAGGTTGTATATCCACACACTTCCTTTCTCATCACCACAGAACACATGTGCTTTTGCTGTAAGACCAAAAGAAGAAGCTGGAAAACTAGAGTAGAGCTGAGAGTCCACTGTTCCCTAAGGCAGAGCTTTATACAGGCTGGTGTGTAGCATCCCGGTGGAGGATGTCACATTTCAGCAAACTTCTTTCTGGCACTAAATACTAAGCTACCTAGCTCTGGAAAAAAACTCAATTCATTAAGAGATAACTATCTTACTCTAGTAGAGAAAAGCCAGTAAAAAGGGATTTGGGATTTCTTCTGACTTTGGTTATTTAGGCTTTTTAGTTTTGAAAAGTGGTGCTCGGACCAGGTTCTTTTTACTTCTTGTTGGTCCTAAGCTGCATTGTGACAGATGTTGTATCACATCAGGGCAAAGCACCTCTGCCTTTAAAAACCAGGGAGCATACATTATTTATATGGAACCCTATATTATTTATATGCAGCTGGTGCCTGTCTATTAGTTGCAGTGCTGCAAGTTAAGGGCTCTTGCCGCTCACAGGCGGCAGGCCAGACGCGCTCTCTTGGCCTGGAATGAAGTTCACCCCTCTGCCTTTAACTACAGGCTCCTCCAGGGGGTGGGAAGGGATGCACTTACAACTGTTAAAAGTAAATCTTGACCAGTGTGGCTGCCGCTGCTGAAGTGACTGGTATGGCCTCGCTGCTTGTGCTGAGGAAGGATGCTGCCTACCTGGGCAGGTGCTGAGCGTGAGATAGGACAAATCTGTTGTGGACCACTCCAGCTCAGCCAGAATAACTGCAGATACTGTTCGCTGGCATCCTTTCCCCTTTGTATCAAAAGACCGACTCCAACTCCATAAGTATATGCATCCTGGTTTGGAGCTCTTGGAAGCTAGGGAAGAAAGATGGAAGATGCTGTCAGTTGCTGAGAAGTGCAGTGCTTCAAAACAGCTGGGGAAGGTGGTACATCCAGAAGGTGGCTTTTAAGACACGGGACCTGATATCAGCAACAGCTATGTCCAATTCCTTTACCTTATTTCAAGATAATTGGAGGCTTCAGAGGGATTCTGTCCCGCATGTGTTCCCAAACTGTGGAACAAGCACAAGCTATTCAGAAAGACCCACCCTATGCCTTAAGGAGCCTCCGAGATGGGGGAACCCCATTTCCTCTGCAAAGAAATGCTGCTTCCACCAGCCCTTCAACAGAAAGGAAGGGGCTTCCTTCCCTTCCACTTCAGCACTGCTAAGCAAAGTTTGCTCTCTGTGATGAGTCCATCTTTTTTCCAGCTCTGCTCAGATATGACTTTGCATCTCTCACCCATATTTTATGGAAAGATAAGTGACTCTAGGAGGCAACTCCATTTAGTGTAGCCCTCAAGAATCTACAGAAGAGATAGTTACACCCCATTCACTCCCTCTGCTTCAGCCTTCCACACTGAGGTACTTGATTGTTTTTGTGATCTGCCTATTGTGGTTATACTTACCTACAACATCATCATTCAGAAAAGCCAAACCGTCAACTCTGTGAGATGTTGTCATTTCTCCCTCCTCATCAGGAAACTGGAATATGACTTCGAAAGGCCTGGGGGAGGAAGGGTGAAATAATTCAGGTTCTGACTGGGCAGCACTGGCAGGGCTCTTAGATATAGAACCCAAGAGATGGAAATCTATGTGTTAGTCTCTTGCCAGATATAGCAGATGAATTCCCTCTTGAACTTATGTTTTTGGCTACCTGGGTTTATTAATGTAGCAGGAGCCTGTTTGCTTAAGGAACTGCTATTTTACTTCCTTTACGTGTGGTAGGCCATGTTGCTTTCCTTGCTTAGACCTCCTCAGTTGGAAATAAAGCTAGGACTACCTCTTCTTGTTACAGAAAGCAAATATATGCCCCCAGCTGTTGGTTCTCACCTGCTTTTCTGTTCCTTTTCCAGTTTTATATTCCAGGTAAAGCAGCCTTCTTCACAACCAGCCAGCAGGTACTGCTCTGGGCAGGTGGGGACCAGGGCAATCCGTAATGGTACAGAGAAACATTCCAGCACCAGCAGCTGGCTAAAAAGAGAACAAACAGTTAAGTGGTGCTGCAAAGTGATAGTTATAGGCTCCTGGACTGGCCACATCTGGTTTTTGAACCTTTACCTTGCTTTGAAATTGTAGTCACAGTCTGGAATCCCAATATCCCAGAGTGCAATTCGCTTGTCATAGGATGCAGCTGTGGGACACAGAAGAGAAGCAGGTAGTGACACCGCTGCTCATCTGGCTCTTCTTGTGCTAGCTGGCAATTCTACCTGTGTCACAGGCTGTAACACCCTAAGCCTGGGGCATCAGAGAGCTCATTAAAGCACAGCAGCAGTTATAGAGGCTCCTGGCTGAACACCACGTCACAGACATTGTCAAACATGCACATTCAGTAATTCTTATCCTGTGCTCTAAGAGGAGCAGATAAAAGGAAAGTTTGATTCCTGGTGTCCACTACTAAGTTGTGGCTTCACAAGGTCATCAATTAGTGCACATTCAAGTTCACATTTCTGGTCATGGGTTCTGGTGGAACCTAAAATGTGAGCTCCAATCCCTACTCTCAGGCAGATTCCACATATTTATGTGTATTCGCATCCACGGCACCTCCCATTAGGAAAGTTAGGGACAGGTGTAAAATAAAAAGGCTTTTAACTACCTTTGTCACCAAGCTGATATAGTGGCAATAGTAACAAGGCTAATAGAGTACTCCAAGTAATCGGGATCCCGATCAGTTGGCATCACTCAAAGAGGTTAGTGTCCAGTCCCCAAACAGACATTCAAAACTCTCAATTTATTACAATACATTTTTCTATGTAATAAAATAAGCCTTGCTGTCTACACCTGAGCAGCACTATCAAGCCTGTCAACCCTTCACAACTGAGCATTATATGGATGTGGTAGCAACCTCCCAATCCCTTTAGGTTTCTGCTTTTTGCACTCTTGAGCTTACTCTTGAAAAGTAGCCATTGCAGCTGCCCAAGTTTTAAAGGAATTCCACTTTTAATGGTTCACATAGCACTCTAACTGCTCCAGGATGTGAGTAATTGTAGGCAAGAGAAACAATGTGCTAGGGGCTGCAGGTGTGGTCGAATGTCTCTGTAACAGCTTACTTTACAAACCCGACAATGCAGCTGCAATTTGTAATATGATGGTTCACTTCCCACCACTCCTTAAGCCTCAGTCTCTGTGGGCCCTACTGTGGCAAAGCTCACTTCTGCCTCGGGACCTGGATAGAATTTTCTGACAAGGCACAGAATTCAAAAGATTTTCACTTATTTAAAAGCAATTAAGTGCGTGGTTTTGCTCATTGGAAAAAATGAAATCCAACAGGCCATTATATGCTGCACTGCCCCTGTTGCTGTGCTTGATGAGAGCCCTGCTAGCTGACCACTTGCTGCCTGGCCCCCAGCAGGCCGCTGTGGCTATCTTTCTTCTCACTCACCCCTGGGGAACGGATCCGCTACTGGGATTGTTTGTGGCTACTGCGTGACAGCCAGCCTGAGAGCCAGCATACCGGGGAGCTACCGAGTGAGAAACAGGAGCTGCTGCACCTAGGCTAAAGAGTCAGACTCTGTGGCTAACACCTTCTCTAGACTAGCACCAAACAAGACTAACAGTACTCTCTGCCTAATGTCATACTTTCTGTATGTGTGTGGTCCCTGTAAGTATTCACCTACCCGCACCTGCTTGCACTGGTGACAATTCCTCTTGTTAAGGAAGCCCAGCCTTTTCTAGATTAGGGATTCTGAACTAGAGACTTACTGAAGAGGTGAGTTTCTCGAGTTGGGCTGAAGCAGACAGTAGCAATGGGCTTTTTATGAGCCTTTATTTCTCCGTAGCAGAAGTCAGCCGCCACATGAATCAGTTTGACAATCCCTCTCCTCCCTGCAGCCGCCAAGATATTATGAGATTTCTTCCGACTGTCGCTGATTACCATTGGGAGAGTTGTCCATGCAACACTGAAAAACTCCTAGGATAGAAAGAAACCAAGAACAGCATGAAAGAGAATAGTCAGCAGGATGGCTGTTAGCTCAGTGATAAGATAACTGCCATGGAGCAATCCAGATGAAATAACATGACTGTTCAAGCCAGAACATCGCATCTCAAAAAACCTTCAGAAGAGCACAATCTATCAAAACGGGATGTTTGTTTACTACTCTATGTTGTTTTTTAGCAGCCTGAATACACACACATATACCTGTGTGAGGAAAAGAGAGGCAGACTAATCTTTCAAACTAGTAAGAATATAAAAATGAACCAGGCTAAAAGGACAAGCAAGAAATGTTCACTATCTATCTTCAGCCTTTTAAGACCTGTTCACCTTAATGCTTGAAACCCTCTTTCAGAATTGTGTATAATATATATATAATCTATGGAATTACAATGGATTATGGTATTCCCATTTAATGCTTACTGTTCCTATTTGCAACCTACCTCTGTAGCCACCTTATACTTTTTCAGCACCATCCCTGTTTCACAGTCGATCAAACAGACAGATTCCCCTCCACAAGTCGCCACAGTTCTGGAGGAGCTCACAATGGGATCTGAAAGATGAAAAGAATAGGTGAGAAGTTCCCAGGTTCACGGATAACACATGAAGACTGCAGCTTATCACTGCCTGGTGCTCTCCCAGACTCCTGTTTTCAAAGTCAAAGAAGAAGTGTGTACGCAAGTCTCTTCCTGACAATGGAGACTACAGCTTGAAGAAGCTGGGGTCTAACGCATGGAGTCCGCTGGGATTCCAGAGCCAGGTGGTTCTGGGAATCCTGCAAACCTCTTTAAGAGCTCACCTTTCCTGGCTCCACAGTCTAGCAATGGCTCGAAGACACAGGACCAGAGCTGCGTTTTAAAATCCTCGCGGCTGTTGCCTTTACTGTGACACTGGAGAAAATGCAATGGCTCTGCACTGACATCCTCCTACAATAAACCATCCACATTTAGAAAATTCATTCCCCTGACAGAGGTTTGTCTGAACGGCATGCCTGTGATTGCCTTGGCAGAACCCTCTACTGAACACAGCAATTCCAGTTAAACCAAAGTATTTTCAGCCCTTCTGTGCTACAGAGAACAGGAGAGACTAAGGTGCCACCAATGCTCAAGACTCCCGAAACAGTAAGGAGAAAAGATGTGCCCATCAGACCCCAGTAGTGAACTTCATACTCTGCTGCAGAGAAATGTGAAAAACCCTTTAGAGATCCCCACTCGTTTGAGCTGAGAGGGAAACACCTTCCCCCATGCAGCCATCAGTTTGACCTGAGAGCAAGTCATGACAGTCCCATTTCTAAGAACAGGCTTTCAGTGCACCACCTCAGAGCGCTGGTCCATCCATCCCTTGCAGGGGATTCACTGTCTCCGGGGGGCCTTCCCTGACACCTCTGAGAGATTTAAAACAAACAAAAAAAAACACAAAACAAAACTATAACTCACGATATATCTGGCCAATCATGAGCTCCAAGATGTGTCGAGCTCTGCTGAAATCTGAGTGTGGCTCCTCCCTCTAAACCAAAAGGCTGAAAGCCTGTCCCGAGAGGTGGCTGATGAACATACCTTGCCCTTGGAGTTCTTTACTGGGGTCAAGTTAACAACCCCGTTGTCCTGTTCCTGGCTTTTCTGTTCCCCTGTCAGCTGGCTGGATCTTCTGTTGCTTTGCCCCTTGGGAAACTGCTCTCCATTCTTATGTGTCCCTTCAGCTCCCTGCTCAGGGGTTGCCTCTTTGGCTGGCTGGTTCGATGTTCTTGCTTTATCAGGAGCTGGGTCATCCTGCACTTGACTGGACTTTCTGGGATTAAGTACCTCCTTCTTGGTGTTTGCCTGGGACTTGGACCTCTTGTTTCCGGAGCCTGATTTTGAATGATTTCTTTTCCTCTTTCTGGGCGTTACCATGACCTATAAGGCACGTTGTCAGTTTCTGCAGAAGATTTCTACCTTCCCCAAGATGTGCAGATGGTTTGTAAGTAAGAGAGATTCTTTATTCAAATGCCAGTACCCTCCCACAGTCACAAACTAGGTTCCAAGAATCAGACAGCCCAGAGCTGCAGAGTTCCTAGAGGCAGAAGCTACTGACAGTCTGATTTTCAGCTTGCTTCCCTTGCCCCAGTTACTCATGATTTACATATGACATGGAAAAACAAATTTGACCCATGGACCGAGGGCAAGCACCATCATAATCTGGCTATACATCAGCCCAGTTCTCTCATTAAAAATATCCCTTCTCCAACGGATGGGTGGAGTGCATAGGTCTATACTCATGAAATGTTTTGGGTCTCCAATGAATGGAGCTCTCTCCTCTTGGATAGCAACCCAACCTTCTCATTGCTGGGAAAGCTTCAGTCTGGCCATAAAGAATAAGCCTCAGCTGTTGAATACAGGCTGGAGCCTGAGACTGCCCCTTCAGTTACCACAGGGTCATAAATGTAAACTGGCAAGCGCTACTTAATTTGTTAAAATAAATAAATAAATAAATTGTTAATGTAAATGGAAAATCACATACCGGAGCCACGTCCTCTGCAGCTTCCTTGGGGCTTTCTGCACTTTCTTCCTCATTCTCATCCATCTTTTCCTCTGTTTCAGCATCTGTGTTTAACTCCAGACCCAGCGAGTAAGACAAAAACTCTTCTGCAATCATTTTCACCTTAGAAGCAAATATGTTGATACATACAAAAAAAGGCAAAAAGAAGCAGCAGTCAAACTGTGATGTGTAATGACAAGAGCTGGTTTGCTGAATTTTTAATATCTGCTTCCACTATTCTATGTGAATTTCACAAGCAGTGGGGGAGCTGACAGCTGACAACCTGGCTGGCCAAGTCCTCTACGGAGAAGGCTGGGAGAGCAAAGAGGTTCCTCACATTGCCTCTCTACTGTGGGCTTCACTCTGATCTCAAAGGGTGGTCATTGCAGACATATTCAGTCCACAGCCCCTTAGCTGTGACCAACAGCAGCCAGATAGAGCTACCACTGTATACAGAGAGGGACAGATGCGAAGGGTAAGGCTGTCCCTTCAGGAAGGCAAGAACAGCTGGCTGGACTGGACTTTTCACCTCCACATACGACCAGTGGTGGTTTGTGTTGCTGACTAGATCTGTGCTACATGATCCAAGAACTTCACTGCCATGCATTTCTAGGGTACACACGTGAGAAAACAACAGCCTGGCAATAACGCAAGACAAAGGACAGATGGAAGCTGATGGAAGCATATAAATAAATCTAATGTTATAAACTAAATGGTATCTTTCTCCACTAGGAGTAACTACAGTTCTGTCATTGACTTTTCTCCCTTCATACACCTCCCATCAAGACTAAAGGCTGCCATTAGAGGGATTTGCTGTTTGCAAATAATTAAGTACTAAGGATACTGCAGTCTTGTTAATTATTACAAGTATCATTATTGCTTATGAATTAAAAAACAATGTCTAATGACAGTCATTGCATCTTGGTGCACATTTAGTGTCAGCACTCTTGTAACTGCTCACCAAACCAGCAAAGAAAAATAGAAAAAGTCTGTTCAGAATCAGGCTGCAGAGTCCTTGCCTGAAGAACAGGATGGTGAGTGAAATGTAACTTACCCGCCAGCGGGTGAATTCACTGAGTGAGCTGGGTCCATATACTACATTAGTTTGTACTGACTTCAGGAACTTTTTCTTGATGGACTTCACTTGCTCAGCTGTATACTTCTCAGGAAGCTGGTCACGGAAGAATTTTTCCCAGTGAGCGGTAACCTAGGCAGAAAGACTGGGTTTATTCAACAGAATACTACAGACAACCAGAGCAGGAAAGCACAAGAGTACTTGTGAAAAGTACTATGCCTCTAATCCACAGCAAGTGGTCTTAAGAAGTCTCACACTGTGCCTCACTGACAGGGAGTACCTGGCTGGTAACTATTTATAACAGGCGTGGGACAATGGGGATGTTTGAGTTTTCTTGTAGTTCACGAGCATGACTGGTACACATGCCATTGCCTTTTATAAATAAAGATATTTTGACACCAAAAGGCTTCTGAACTATGGGCACAATCATGCAGATGCTCACCTATCAGCACAGTTTCCCATCTGAGGATTTCTGGTGGGTAACATCACACTCACTAGTGCTCGGACCCAATATACATCCTACATTTAGACACAGCAGTAATAACTGGGCAGCCAGGTACAATGCAATAACATCAGAAAAAGATATCTGGGGCACAGATACCAGCACAAAATGAACAGCATGGGGGAGCATTTGGTGGCTCATTACTAACCATTCCAACAGCCAAGCATGCCCAGTTGCCTGGAGGATGAGAGGCTGAGCAGCCCTCACCAAGACCTTTTGAGGTATAAGGTATTATACAGACGACACTTAGCGCAATAAGCCATGACAGACTTCAGTATTTGATCTCTCCACCTCTGCTACACAGAATGAATTAACAAGATCTGCTAACTAGAATACAAATAGTAAGAGCTGTATTGCACAAAAAAAAAACCACCACTTTTTCAATAGGACGATATTTGTGCTCAAGATCACAACATGTTTTGCAGGGAGAATCTGTCAGGAGCTGAACTATTGTGTATGTAAGAGAAAGTACTGTTCCAAACATGCAGAGCAGCAGAAGAAAGGACAAATCCTTGTTCCTGGTGCATGCTGGAAAACTCAAGATTATCCTGAGTCTGTCTTTGAGCTCCCCAGTCCTGGGGCCAGTATGGTAACATCAACTAGATGGAGAGGTATATGCAGCTGTTAAGTCAGCACCAGGCTTCTCCCTTTTCTTGAATAGCAACTGAGCGACCTAGAAAACTGGTGGCTCGTATACAGACCTTGTCGGTCCTGCTCCTGTGTAGCACTCATGACAAATCCTCTTTGCTACACAAGAATTCTCTGGTTGTCAGTTCCTGCCAGTTTTGCAGCCTTGGTACACCAACAGAGTCAGCACGGCAGTGCTATGGAAACCCAGAATGAGGCCTCACACTGATTGAAGCTGAAGGCAGAAGTTGGCAACACAGAACAAGTAGAGCAAATGCAAGCAGTGACCAGAGAAAGCAGCAATGAGGCATTTACAACACAGCCCACACTGTGGCACAGTATTTAGTTACTTCTCAGGTGTTCACAGACGAAGGAAATACCACACATCTTACCTTGCTGGTGAGCTTACGACTATTGACACGCCTCACGTGATTAGCCAGTTTGGTTATATCCTTGCCATTCAGTAGCCGAAGATTTTGCAAAAGAAACATCACTTTATAATCATCGTTGAGCTAGAAAGGGAAGACATTAGAGTTACAAAAATTGTACACATGCTACTTGCTTCAGTTGATGTCCGCTGTTCTTTATTAAAATACAACCACGGAGAAACAGAATGTATTTGCTCAGGAAAGGACATTTCATAAAATCTTCTCAGCATTTCCAACACGAATATCAACTTTTATTTGTAAATTAGCATTCTGCTGTAAGTTGGGATCTTCAACAATGCAGACAAAAAAACTGCCTCGCACTTTTGCAGTACTTGACATCCAACACAAGGTGGTGGTGGTGAAACTAGGCTCTGTCCTGAGAGCAATGCAGGGTATTCTGTCTACAGCCTTTAACTCTGAACATCTAATACAGAGGAAGGCCCTGCCTAAGGTAAGTAAATACCAGCAGGATTTCTTCAGGTCAGGGGAGTTTTAGGTCAGACCAGTTCCCCAGTCTAGTTTACCATACAGCCACACACATACTTCTGCAGCATGCAACAGCAAACAAGCATCTGGGGACAATCAGAGGTGGCCGATGCCAGTTTAAAGCACATGTAAAATTACAGTTTCAGATGCCTAGACTGAGACTCGGGACAAGTCAAAAAACTAAATTACAGTAATCACTAAGTTTAAGTCTTCAACAAAGGACCAAGCCTGCTCTTCCAGAACTGGGACAAGCAGCAGCACTAGGTGCACTAAAGCTAGCATACAAGGAGGAGTACATTTCTACACAGTTATTATTATATTTTACACCACTGAAGCTTTACACAAGCATGAACAAAAGATATCCTGCCTGACAAGCTACCCAAGATGGGACTCTGGCCTGGCGAATCGGGAGATTCAAGATTTTTAACCTCTGAGCAGTTTTGGGCAAGTCACTCCTGCAGTTTGGGAAATCATGGCACAAATTGGTTAAGGAGAGCAAAAAGACTAACTACTTTCTAAGATGTCCTCACTTGCTGCCTAAGAATAATATCTAAGAACTAGGCATAATTACCATTTATTGCCCCCTCTATTTAATAGTTAGCTTGTACAGATGGGAAGTAACTCACTGTCAAGTACACATTGTTCTCGTAAGTTAGTTCCTCAAGCAGAGGGAACTGTTTCAGAGCAGTTACATCTTCCAGCTGGTTGTTGTTGCAGTTTAGGACACGCAGATCAGGCAGGGTTAGACTGTTGGGAAATTTGTCCAATAAATTATCAGAGAGATCTAGTTTCTGCAGATGCCTCAGACGGGAAAACAAACGTGGGTCTAAGTCTCCAGTCTTCAACTGCAGTTTGGACAGGCTGAAAGAAAAAGAGAACATGAACTATCTGCATTTCACTGGGAAAACAAGTGCTGACTTTCACAGGCTACAAGGCCATACCTTGTGGTACCTCTCAGTCTAGCACAACTCACGGGGTAAATCTGACCAAATCTACTCTTTCTTGCCTGCAGCATTCCGGACTGCAAGCATGCACGCATGAAAAAGATGCTGCGTCTGAGCTAGCAGACGTGATCAGAGTCTACTAAAGTATTTGCAATACAATTAACCTGCAATTCAGGTAAATTTCCTATAGGTAACAGAGCTGATTATCAGCAGTGAATCACCAGAAAAGTTCTTGTTCACAGAAAAAATTACTAAGTCTCTATGAATTTTGGTATTTTATTCCTTTGCAATGTAAATTCAACAAAACAAGCCGTGACAATACAAGTCACTTTTCCACTAGACCATCAGTCTATGCTCTCCATAAAATACACTAGATTATTTCCCTCACTTACAGAAATGAGTGTCACAACTGGTGCAAGCATTACAAGACTACGGGGCTCCCCAAAAGGCTGGTCCTGTCCTCCCCTCACTTCATGTTGACACTTGCGCTCTCACATCTATATGGCAAATTGGATCAGTTTGCTGATCTGGCTTAAAACTTTTCATTTCTGCATTGCAAGTAAGCTCAGACCACGTACAGAGTAGGTTCCCAAGTCATTTAGTTGTTTTTGAAGAACCAACTTCACAAAAAAGTTATTTTTTTTAAATTTCTTTTACAGCAAGTTTTGCTCTAAAAACTTCCATTGGCAAGTATGGAAATCTATCTAAGAAAATCACAATGCTGCCACCAAATTGAGGCATTCTGTGCTTGGATAAGGAAGTGATACAATATTTGTGAGGGAAAAAAAAATATCCCTTCTCTGTGAGAAACTGAAAACTGCATATTATAAGAAGGATCATTTAGATCTGATTAGACCATTTAGTTGAACTCCAAAGGGAACTTCCAGCACTGACAGCCAGGGTCTCTTGAGGATGTAAGCCTGAGTTCCTTTAACAAACAGAATCTCCATCTATAATGATTAGTTTAAAAATAAAAATAAAAAAAGGCCTTTTACATATATACAAAATGTAAATAAATCAGGTAATAAATTTAGAAAGCAAGACAACTTCTCATTCACTTGTCATCTCAGAAGCCTAACTAGCCAGTCAAAGTATATAAGAAAGGTTGAACAGAATTCAGCTGGCTGCAAAGCTGAGTGTGACTACTGTGTTGTGATTTCAAGCAGGAACATCATTTGGGATTGGGATATGGACAAAGCTGGGGAGAAACTCAGCATAGTGTTCCGGACTTCCTGAAATATTACCCTTCAATATCACAGTATGAAGCTGTATGGAAAAAAATATCTCTAGAAGTTCAGTACTTCAAACACCTGAACATCACTTTGTTACCCAGACTACTAGGACCTACACTCTTCGGATAAACTTTTGAGTTTCTCTCTGAAAACAATTATTTCAGCACAAGACAAACTAAAAGAAATTAACTTTAAAAAGCACATATGAAACCCCAAACTCCTACATCAGCAATAAAAACAACACAGGTGCCAGCCAGAAATTGGCTAGCTGAGTCACTCGGAGTGACCAGTTCACAAATAGCAAAAGTCCACTGTATTAAACATTTGGAAATACGTTTATTGTACTCAATGACCTCTATTAAGGATCTGAGCAACGAAACTGTTTTAGAAGTTTCTAAGTGTATCAGAATTTATTTCCCTTTGTGCCATGTTTGAGGTACTAACGTAACTGGATTTAGAGCAGATAGAAAGTGATGGAGGGGAAAGGAAAGGGAAGGAAAATAATGCCAAAACGTTAAGAAAATCCTCTAGATCCAGACCAGAAGCAACTCTTTTATCTACATGAAGCAATTGCTACCAAAGACAGAAGTGTTCAGAGATTAGGAAATCAGAATCCAGCCCTAAGCAGTTTTACAGAAAGAAGGTGGCACAGACACAATCTGTATGGTGAAGAGAGGTGGTAATTGCTGCAGTTCCCCCAGTACTCACCGATCCTGCATTGAGAATGCCATGTCTAATTCCGCGCTTTGTAATGGTCTCTCTTATTTCAGCAAAAATGCTTAAAAAAGGATCGCCCATTCTGAATTCATCTGGAATTTTCCCATCTACTTACTTCAGCGTCTCAATCTTTCGGAGCCTTGTAGATCTTGGAACCGCTCTTTCCAAAAGAAGTTCTGTAGTAATTTTTGACATTTTTGTCTTCACCTCTCTGCTGCAATCACCAATCAGCTGTAGGATCTCTTCTTGTAGCCCTCCTGGTAAAACAAACAGGGATGAGGGCAAGCCCTTTGCAACTGACTCCAAAAGGGAGAAAAAACGTTATGAGGTTAGCTGCTGCTTCTGAAGCAGCCTTTTTTCACGGTTGAAATGAAAATACCAGGAATAGTTATTAAGCTGGGCACACGCTCCCAACAAGCTGACCCAATCCATCTCCAAAACATTGGTGATACTTCCCTTGGCTATAAAGTGAAAGGCTTGCTGTAAATGAAAACTGTCCACAGCGTGAAGACACTCAGGATTAGGGACAGTCTCACAGCATGTACCTCTCCTGTGCAATCAGGCTCTGGTCCAAGAACTCCCACATGCTTTCAAATAAACAGCAACGGTCAGAATAAATACACCTGTTGTGGGTTTCTTCCTCTGAAGGAAATGACACAGAGCACTTGCTGGCCTGACCAGGTGGATAGACTCTTGGCTGACAACCTCTAAATTCCCTAAAACTTTGGTAAACTGGATTAATTACCAGAAACGTAAATACCCACCACTCAATAACATTGTTTCTTCACTAAGGAAATAAAATCAACAACATTCTGTATGGTATTGGTAACTACCAGGCATTTCTGTGCATCGTTGTGGATATATCCAATCCTATACATGCATACGCACAGATATTCAGAATAGTAACAGTGACAAGGCCAAAGCAACTTCATAAAATTACTGGTTCATGGTTTACCACTCTTTCTGACACAGATTCTAAGAGAAGGAAATAAAAGAGAAAAGAGCTCCAAGGCAGGCTTGCTACTGTCTTTTTGTGTTAGTCTCACTGCCGCCTAAACGCCAATCCAGTAAATGGTGAGGAACACATAAGCAGTCCTTAGGCTTGACTTCAGTACCGTAACGTGCCTACAAACACCTGGAGCATCGTGTGTGATGAGCAACGCAGCACTGTTTTGTTAATACCTGTAAGTAAGGATAGCCCCTTATATATGGAACATTACATGCTTTTATACAGAAAAAAAGAAGACTGAGCCTGAAAAAAGTGCTTGAACAGCAGCTGCTCAGGGCTTGATCCTTCAAGGAACAGAGCTGTCACTGAAAGCCAAACCCTTCCCTGCTGACCTAATAAACCTCACTAAGCTCTAGTACCTACAAGAAAACCTTGACGCCAATGATTGTGGGTGTCCCGGTCACCCTCTTTTCAGCTACACCGGCACCACACAGAGATCCGCTGCCCATGTCTCCATGGGGGTTGCAGGGAACACCGTGACACAATGCGGCCACCTCACCACGGAACTACAGGCTGTGCTGCAGAGGGTGCGTGCAGTTACACTGGTGCGGGATGAGCGAGGGAAGCCAGCCCAGCCAGCAACCGCCACTGGCAGGCCCTTCCCCTGCCCCACCTCGCTGGGGCTGCGGTGCCACGGCAGAGCAGGGGGCAGCGTCGATTCGGGCCAGACGAATGACGCAGAGAACGAAAGTTTAGCTTTGGCTCGGATCTGCAGCCATACGAGTGCCCGGGGGACGGGACCCCCACTTTGGGCCCTGGCTGCGACCAGCAACGCCGGATCCACTGGCACCGCCGCCATGTCGTGCTCCTGGGCCACAGCCTGGCACGAGGCCCGCTCGCGGGGTGCCACCGCCACCGCTGCCATCCCCGGGGACGGGCTCAGCGATGCACGGGGACACCGAGGCTGCCTGCAGGGTGTCACAGCCGTGCCGGTCCATCCAGCGGCGGCTTCACTGCCGTGAGGTGACACCGGCGCCCGGCGGTGCCTCACACCATTACCGGGCCGCTGGGCACCGCCCGGGACCGGGCCGGCGGCTTCGCGTCGTGGTGGCCAGGTGCGGCTGGGGCCGGCCTTGCCGAGGGCGCGGCCTCACGGCGTCCCCGTGCGGCACCGGCTGCACCGAGCACGGCCGCGGTGCGGTCCGGG
>VXAA01007018.1:916943-934972 GCA_013399115.1 Anseranas semipalmata
GGGGGGGGCGTCTGCCATGTTCCCCTCGGGCCGGGCCGGGGGAAGCGGGGACGGGCCCTGGTTGGGGCCCCGTCAGGGCCCGGGCCCCGCGGTGCTGCCGTCGGGGAGGGCACAAAGCAGGGCCCCCGGGGTGCTTCTGGCTGCTCCCCGTGGTTGTGGAGGGAGCCCACGGGGCTGTGGCTGAGCTGCGAACTCAAACGCCAGGACAGCCCCTACTCGAGCCCTGCACATGAACAAAAGGGAGGTTTCGCTACAGCTTAGCCTTTTGGCTTCTGCAATTTTTATCAACTTTCCTCATTCAACATTTAGAGGTATGACAAACCATATTCCTTAGAGCAGGCCTGAAAAATACCAGCCATTCATCTCCTTATACGTTTGGCACTGAGAATCATATGTTCTTCACCGTCTTTGCAGGATAAAGACATTACTAGGAAAGAAAAGCAGCTTCAAGCAAGCAGGATAGTAATGGTGGAGCTGTTTTAAAAAAAACACACAACCAGCACAGGGAAGAGTTGTTTCCAAAAAGCAGCTGTAAAATCCCAATCCCTCATGTCTACAAGAACCTTGTAAAGACAGGTTCCGTACTGCAGCATCAAGGTTGCAGGGATGAATAAGGTAAATACCTTATCTTGATAAGGCCCCCCCCCACACTTCTTTCTTCATCTCCATTGTTATTTCCACAGGGAGAAGATAATTTCACTTACTGTCCAGCAACAGGCTTAGCTAACGGAAATGAGCACTCAGAATTTGCTGGCTGGGCATTTCCATTTCCAGGGGTGTTTTTGACCGAGGAGTTCATTAGTGAAGATGAAGAATCCAAGATGGTTGAACTGATGGACCGAGATGAATGGAAGCCATCACAGTCTGGCCGAAAGAAACAGGTTTGACTTTTAGAAGCATATTTGTTCTTAGATCCCTCCGGAGAAGGAAAGTTGCTTACATTTAAAACCCAAACCATTCACATGTTTCATTAAAAGCTCTTCTTCAGAAACATTTTCTGAAATCAATTGCAAGAATTACTTGTGATTAAAATCAGCTTCTTGCAGAAGCAAAGGACAATTACAACAATTGGTACTTCGTGTTGCATGTTCAGGCATCAAAGTTCACACAATCTTGTGATCTTGATGAGCAGTAGGGTTTTTTTGTTTTGGTTTGGTTTTTTTTTTGCTTTACAGGTGAGAAATCTAATTCCATAGATTAACGTAGCTTCACTAAGTCATTTTGCAAACTCGTGACCAGGTCACTGGAAGAGATGAGAACAGAACTCAAAAGTCTTGACCATGATCCCTGCAGGGATCATTGCCTCTCCAAAAAGACTTGTCCCAGATTTTCCCTTAACACTGGCTTTTCCCCCCTCTTCTTTTCCAACAGGACTATGGACCCAAAGTGAACTTCAAGAAACAGAGGTTGAAAGCTGGTAGCTTTACCGGTTTGCCAAGTTTTAGTAAAAAGATTGTGGCACAAATGAAGGCTTGCTCTGTACTAGGTGGTTTCTTACCTGTTGAACAATGTAACCTGGACTACATGCCAGAAAGAGGTTCTGCCATTGACCCACATTTTGATGACTGGTGGCTTTGGGGAGAGCGTTTGGTTAGTTTAAACTTGCTCTCAAAAACTGTGCTGTCCATGTCTTGTGATTCAGAGGACAGCATCCAATTATTTCCCACTTTCAGTACAGAAAATGGGGAATTAAGTCCCCCCGGATCTCTTACACAGACGTCAGCGTATGAAAATTCAGGCAAACAGGGAACCAACTACATTTTATCCCCAAGGCTTGTTCCAAGTAAAGAGGTGACTGTTGCCATTCACTTACCCAGAAGGTCCCTGGTGGTGCTGTACGGTGACGCACGTTACAAGTGGAAACATGCGATTTACCGCAAGAATATAGAGCACCGGCGAATCTGCGTCACATTCAGGGAGCTGTCTGCAGAGTTCAGCACTGGAGGAAGGCACGAGGAACTGGGTAAAGAACTGCTAGAAATAGCTCTTTCATTTCAAGGAACACCAGTGTGATCAGAATTGCATCTTGTTAGGAAATTTGAAAAATAAAGTACAGTATTTTTACAATTTGGTTTATTTCTGAAGCATGCATAAGGAACCAGGTATGTACCGAGATAAGCTCATCAAGTGGAAGTTTAACAAACACAAACAAGATGGTCCAGGGAAGGGATGGGCCATTTCTTTCTGTGAAGACTGTCCTGGGAAATGGTATCTCTTAGGCAAGATGTACGCATCACATCATACTGTTTTTAGAGTTGCCCATGCCATAGGGATACAACTGTCTTCTCACCCACTTCAGATAGCTCCTTTGGAGATCACCTCTCCAGGGGAGGCAGGTAAGCAAGCGTCTCTCCATAGACAGTACAACACACTGAGAACTAATTAAAGTAATTATCCTTTGCTGAAGATTCACGCTCTAACAGTGAGGATAAATCATAAATACTGTGTGTGACCTATATCTTCTGGGACCAAAGAGCTGCATTTGCAGAGGGCCGATGCTGACTCTTCCACAGAGACAGCTTGGACAGAGTTCAGACCAGAGACTTGCACAGACTGTGTTATTTTCTGATCATTTGTCATCTCTGAACCCTGCTGTCTGCTCTCAGTAGCAGGAGTCAGATTTTGAGAATATGCTGGGCAACAGACTGCAACACCAGCAGTTACCATTTTTTTTCTTGGCACCTCCAGCAGTCAGATTTGAATCATACCTTGTACCTAAGATTCAAGTAGTCATTTGTAGCAGAAGCTGATTTAAGGCCATCTGTCTGTTCAGAACAAACTTCTGTGCTCTTGAAAATGAAGCTGTGCCGCAGAAGAGGTGTGATCCTTTAACAAACACAGTTGTGTCGTTGAAACCATTCAGCACAGTCACACCTACAGCAATAAAATAACACTTTGCAATGCTGTCTGGCTTTGTTCAGTAAGAAAAGAGGGACACAAAAAGAGGGATGTTTATTACACAGGATTTCAGCATCCCCGTACAGACATATCCTGTCCTAGAATTACTTCCTTGGCACAATGCACAGGTTTTTAACATACCAGTGATGCATTCATGCTGTAGACTGCCCTCTGCTGCAGGCATTGCAGAGGAAGCAGCCCTTCAGCCCAACAAAACTAAGTTACTAGAAATCAGTTAGGTGAATCAGGATGTTTTTAACAGTTACAACTATGCTCCTTCACGGCCGCAATGAAGCAGTTTCACTTTAGCGCCCAATATTTAAACAGTTCTTAACACAGCTACAGAATAATTGCAGCAGGGATCAGCGAGCACCACTCCCATGGGCAGTCCTAAACCACAAACCTCCATCCAGGCCGACTGACAGCATCGCCTACGCTCTCCAGCAGCAGTTCCAGCAGTTCCAGCATGCCCTCTCTGACAGAAGACCATCACTGCAGTGAGACGGCCATACAATAGGCAGTCAAGCTTAATCAGAAGAAATATCTCACGAAAATCTCAAAGTCGCGGTTCCTAACCTTTTTGGGGCAGGCTGGTGTGATCAGCCCTTTGTCGCTTGTGCCCGTGGGTTCAACAACGTGCTGTCCCCAGGCCAGCACTGCAGCGTCCCAGCCTCGGGGCATCGCTGCCATCGGATCAGAGGACGTTCGGCCAAGCAGGAGGACACGGCTGGCAGCCTGCTGGAGCTCAGCACAAAGCCACGCCGGGTGAGGAAGACCAAGGCAGCCTTTCGTAGGTAGAGCAAGCTTTGAGACCACATCCTACCGTCACCCTTCTGCCTTTCAGTGCTGAGCCTCTTCAGCAATCTGCTCTTCGCGTAGCAAAATGCGGCAATCAACTATTTCCATTAATGTTTGGCTCATTTTCCAACGCTCCCTTTTATATTTCTATTGTGCTCTCAGCCTGTTAAAATACTTCTCTATGCGTACCTGCTGTTTCATTCTCTCAGCAAGGAAAGCAGATGATGGCTTCTGATGAATCAGTGTGCCACAATAACAAGATAAACAATATTAGTTCACTTTGTGCTCTGCATTTTTAGCTGAATTTTTCTGCCTCGTTCAAACTATACAGAAAGCTGCCATTCTTGCTAGAAAATTCCAGCTCTGCCTACTTGATATGTTGAGTTTAAAACCTGCAAATAAGTATATTCTGAGTCAAAAACTGAGGGCTTTGTCTAGATGGTTTTTGAAGTCCAAAACTTAACGTAGTCACTACTCAGTCTTTGCTATATCTATCTTTCAACATTTTTCACACGTTAAACAGCCTCTTGGGCATCATCTCAGAGACATCAAAATGCAATTACAAACTCATTGGTTCTGAATTACTTTCTAAAATTTTACGTACATTCTCTCCTAAAAAGCCAGAATTGCAATGTTGTAGAACGATTGGTTTGGATTATCAAGCATCACAGAAATCTGAGAAAAGTACAAAGAGGTTTTAATCTTAATTAATTAGCTGTTAAAAGTAATTTTGGCCACTACACTAGCGCCATTAACGTAAGACAAACTTCAACAGTCTCCATGTTATAGGAATTCCTATCGCAGCTGTTCATCTTCTTAACCAAGATTAGCACTTATAAAACACGCCAAGAACCAGGCCCTCATTAAAAGCAAGTGCATCGATGTGATACCTACTTATTAGGTACCTCCTTTAAAAATACGTATCTGTGCAAGCTTTTTTTTTTTTTTTTGAAAAAAAAGGTAAAACAGGTTAACCAATAGAGGATGCTGGAGGACTTCAGCTGTCTTTCAGAAAGATTGGTCTGAAATCAGCAAGAAGTGTAAAACTTAGTGTGTTCATCCAGTTTCACTCAAACAATAACTGAGGTACATACGTTGTTCTATATTAAATATTGTTCATGCAGAGATAAAACAAGAATAGGTGAAGCAAAAATACAAAGGTTTATTCTCTCCTAGCACTTAACTGAATCAACATTGCACTCACCATGCAAGCTCTGAATCGTATGCACAGGCACTTAAGGGAACTTCTCTAAATTCAGCCAGTAAGTAATTACTGAAACCATTTTCTTGTTTGAAATTGGTACAGAGGAGACAGCCTGTGAGAAGGTAATCAGAAAATAAGCACGCTGGCCCAGTTGTGCTGGGAGCTGAATTTGAGGTTGCAGCTCTGGGGGAGGTTATTGAGAAAGCTGCCTTAAGGCAGCAGCAACAAGAATTAGAAGATAATGAAGCTATGGCGGTGGGCAATCCTGAAGGCTTTTTGTTTAAGGAAGGGAAAGAAGAGAAAGGACATGGTGAAATCCCACATAAAACCATGGAAAGGAAAGAGGAGAGCAAGAAGCGCGAGCAGTGGGTCCCGCGGCCGGCCGGGGACCCCCACGTATCTGAGCGCTCACCGCAGCGCGCTCTACCCCGGGGCTCCCGCGCAGCATCGCCTCTGTCGCTCACGTGGATCAGGCCCAGGCGGTCAGATCTAACATCAGCTTCATCCCCTTCGGTGGCGAGGCCTCCGACTACCCAGCGAAACAACGGGACGGGCTGGGAGCTGTGACAGCCTGCCTCGCAGCAACGTGAAATACGGGGAGCTCAGGGAACAGGGGCTGCCACCAACCCCGGCCAAAGCGAGAACCTGGCACTGCCCCAGGCGCCCTCAGCTCCCTCCCACCTGCATTCGTGCCCAGTCTTGGCTCCTGCTAAGGAAGGAAGGGGAGAGGAGGCACCTCCGGAGCCACGGGAGGTGCCCCGGAGCAGCCCGTGCCTGCCCTCGAGAGCTCTCTCCCTGCTGGGAGCCCTTCCAACGCCGCAGCCTGAGATGGCATTTTTCTGCCAGACAAAAACTGCCCCCCAAAAACATTGCAGGGCTCAGAAGCACGGATCGTGACTGTTCCCTGCAGCAAGCCAAGGCGAGCCACGAGGTCTGGGTGAGACCCACGGAATAGATTAGAAAAATTGCCTAAACAAAATCACCCTTCCAGGGCACAAAGCCACTCCAAAGCTGGAAGGCCCCAGCGGGGACAGACGCCCCAGGAATGACAGGGACACCACAGCCCAGGACGCACAAGGCCGGGCACTGGCAGCAAACACGAAACATGACACAGTGTGCAGGGACACCAGCGGCAGTGCAGAAAGAAAGGCATCTCCACGCCTGACTGATGGGAATCCTGCTGCCAGCCACGGGGGCAGCAGCAGAAACAAGGAGGATTTTCTGGCACCGTAGCACGGAAACACCTGTCTGGACAAGTACAATGTCCCCACTCCTTTATGGATTAATTAAGTTTCTGTTGCTCGCTGGTACCACAGGCGATCTTACTGCAACACAAGTGAACATGTAAAAATGTTAGAGGAAGAGGCAAGAAAAGCAAGCACTCTTGTTGGGAAGGAAGAATGAGAGGAGCTACAGCACGAAGTGATGGGTAACCTGGAGAGATCCCAGACACAAGGAGCAAAAATACTCCCATGGGCTTCTCATGGAAGGGGAGAACTCGGCACCCAGAGAGATACAAAAAGCAAAGCTGTGAGCAAAGTTGGGAAAAGCACGTGATTATGCTGCTTTAAGTGTATTCGCCCTTGGGAAACCATCTCAAACTGTACCTCAGGCTCTCCACCGGAGTAAGGCGATCCCTCCCCAGTCACACATCTGCTGCCTTGAGACTACTTGGAATCCAATCCCACCAAAGCCTCACCGAGTTACTCTACAAAGTCAAAGCACAGTCCCTGCTGCATTTCTCCATTTGCTGAAGTTTATTACATTTGCAAAGAAACAGACAATTTGGCTGTTTCCAAATGAGCTGCATTGCTGTCACAGCATCATGTACATGCTGTGAAATTTGATGACTTTTTATTACAAAACATGGCACAATACTTCCTTCTACAACTAACTTCAAACCTCGTGGGCTCCACAGTGCACACAGAGTCCCATTATTACTGCTGTTAAAGGAAAGTGCAAAGTACGGATAAGAAATTCATCCTATCTGGCCTGACTCTGGCCTCACAATAGAAATTTTGTTGGTAGAAGAGCCTACGCGTGTAATACTTGGCAGAAAACTCATAGAAACTCAACTGATTTTGTTACGTAAACCTTTAATTTTTGTTTTGGTAAGAGGAGGAGGAAGAGAGGGCAGGCTCCTGGGGAGATGGTATGAATTTCATGCCCACCCACTTCCTGGAGGACACTCCTCATTTTTTGCATATGTGCATAAGTACAGGCTAGTCATTTCACACACAAAAACTATTTTCTTTGCTGCACATCAGCCAATATGGTACATGCCAACTGCGGCAAGAAGAACAGATGAAAGGCACAGACACAGTGCTAAGCAACTTGTTCAGCAATGCTCAAACTTGCATGTAAACAAGAGAAATCAGAGTTAGGTTCCCAAGGCCCTCGTCAGAGAGAAATATAGGGATAGTCTCACCGGGATTTGCATGTACTCTCCATTCTGGGAAGCTGACATGTAATATGCTGCCATTAGATATCTCAAATCCCACTGGAATAAGGGACCATAGTTAAATACAACATTACAAACATCCATAATGATTTCAGAAACCTATACAGCCGGGGAGCTGGGAGACTAACTGCAATGTTTGAGTGCAGAGCAGGATATTGGCACAGGATCAGGGCCAAGAAAATGTGCTTATGCTTCTCCCAGCCCTGTGTCAGAAAGTCTTACTTTCCCTTAAAAGAGCTGATGATTGCAAAACGCTTTTCTCTCTACAAAGTTACCACAACTCATAAAATAATTTTTACAGAAATTCTCACCCAAAAGGATGCTATAGTATTCACAAGCTTCCCTTGGTAAGCAATACAGACGTGCAAGTGTCATCTTCTTTGCTGCTGAAAAAAAGTCAGCTCAAATGAAACGCGATAGCTCTTTAATGGCACACAGATCTCCCACCGGATCCAGCTCCATCAGACTCACCCACGCAGCTCCAAGTTCCCCCATAGGAGCTGCTTGCTTTGGTGGAGGGAGAAGGAAGCATTCCTTTTCGACAGGCAAATGCTACAGCTGACAAAACACACTGATGAAAAACGCAGGACTGGGGCTTGTTCTGTCCAGCAAACCAGGAGAAAGACATTGCAACAGTACTAACTGAAGACAACACAAGGACAGATTCCTAGTCTGCTGTCACTCTTTACTTCCTTGAAACTTGCTTTGCTAGTCCTTCAAAGTTTTGTCTCATTAAATTCCCCATCACTGTTCTGTTTTAAGAATGTCCTTGTTAAAACTAAAACACCTGTAAGCCTTCCCTGGGCACTCTTGCCTCTTATTGGAAAAAAAAAAAAACAAAACACATGATCTTGGCATTTATTCAATCTAAAATGACAGATGCTGTTGAAGAAAGTACAACAGAACTCCCCAGCCCCCCACAAATAGAAATTCGACCTCCCCAGATGTAAAAATATAGTAAGGAATAGCAAGAAAAGAATATAAAAGCTAAGGCTGATTTCTTCCTGGTTATGTATTTATGGAACACTTGCTTAGAACAAAGTTGATGAACACTCATGGTTTCTATTGTGCTTTCCTGGATGTCCACAAGTTGGAAGCAGATACCCTCATTAACCAGCTCAGCTCTAGAAACAAACTGCCAATTAATTGCTGCTGCACTGACAGCCGGAGAGTTCTGACATACAAGACAGGTTCTACACACACACACACACACAGCTTTTTTGGACAGCTGATGCAGTTTTACTTTTGACAACTGAATATTGCATTTGTAAAACAAAACAAAAAAATGCAGATTTTTGGCTACTTGTACCAATGTTAAGGTAGATAAAGACTTGACCTTGAACTCCATGGCAGTGTCTACTTAAGTACACAAGTGTGTAGGACCAGAGACCCCAGCATCTGAAACAGCACTAGAACCCACATCTATATATGGCAGGCAATTAGCATTTACATATTTAAGCCTCAAAACAATCCCTCACTGGCGTGTCTCACCAACTAGCAAAACGGGTATTTTGCTCGTAGCCTCAGCTAGCAGAGGTGCTGGAGGCAGCCCTCTGCCTCCCTGTCACACTACCTGCATGCCTCTGTCATGCCCGTCTAACTGCACTTTCAGTTTGTGAAGCTCTTCAATCTCTCGGTTGTGGCGCTCCGTTTTGTGCCGCACCAAAGAGCGGTAGAAGTGAATGGTGAAGACGACAAAAATCAGACCCACTGGGACCATGATGATGGTGGAAACCAGCGCTGCTTGCCAACCCGCGTGGCCGCTGGGCTTCTGGATGGTGGTGGTGTCGTTTTTCAGGATGGAGTCCACAGGCAGAAATTTTATCCAGCACAGAAGCACGACTTCTGCAAGGAAAAGGAGGATTCCCAAGACCGTGGAGAAGCCCCACGCCAGCTCAATGTAGGGATGCATGCGCTCGTGCGGGGATTCGCTGATGGAGTTCAGGTTGTGGATGTTGCTCACTGCTTCCACGTTAGGCAGAATGCAGGTGCTGATGAGAAGGGCAAAGAGATGAACTGCCACGAGCACTGTTGTGCAGGCACTGAAAGCGATCAGCAGCATCTGGGGGTACTTGTACTGCATCTCCAACTGCACCTCCACCATGGCAACCTGGGGGGAGAGGAACAAAAAGCTGCTAGTTTTCCTCTTTTCAAGGCTTTTATCCAGGAAAGCATCTTTATTCGGGAAGACTAAGGTCAAGTACACACTCAAGAGCTTTTTAGAACGGCAGCCTAAATGGGTCAGCCCTGTTCCCATGACAATGTACACGCCGTCTGCAGCTTGGCGTGTCTCAAGGTTTATGCACACATTTCTGTGCTGTAGTTTTCCAAAATAACAGATCCCTCCTTGCAACCGTAAGCCATACGAACTGCATCAATCCAAACACACAACAGAAGGAACCCATTAGACAGCCAGCGTAGCTCGGAGGCAGCCGACAGCCTGCTAGCCTGCCCGCCCATCACACTTGCTTCTTCCGCTTACCGCTAGCGGCTGCGGCGCAGGAAGTTTCGACTTCATGAATGCAACAAAAAGCAAAAGCAAGCGGTCCTTGTGGCCAGCTGCCAGCAAGGTTACACCACCTCCCAATGGAAGCACGCAAGCTACTTTACAGTTTAAGTTACTCCATAGTTGAAATAGCTGCATTCTGTTCTCAGAACACCGTAAGTTCATTTTTATTACAAACATGCCTAGAAACAAGTTATTTATATCCCCAAATTTCTCCCTTGAGGCCTAATAACTTACTGAGATATTCAACAGAGATGGACAACTCCTGGCTTATGGGTGTTTTAACAACTCAGCTCCTGTTTCAGGAAAGCAGGCTCACATCACGTAGCAAGTCTCTAAAGCTGTTCATTTGATACACGCAGTACTGAGATTTTTTAATCAAACGATGTTTAACAAACAGAATAAATGCAAGAGAGCAGTGCCCTTCTGACATCAGAACTACAGTCCTACTACGGGTCTGTAATGGCTTAGGTTAAGTGCTTGAACAAATTCCTGTGCTATCTGTGAAGTAAAACAGCACATGTACTGCTGCACGGTGTCACCCCGACGGGGCTGCAGAAACCTTTTGCTACGGGAAGCTACAAAAACAGCCGACAAGAATATCAAACATTGCCCTCTGCTAACTCTCCAGTGGCTTGCCTGGATCCACAGCAGCACTTAGCAATTTGCACGGATGCTAATACAGCCTGCCAGTGCGTGAAACCCCCGGTGATCCCAGGCAGCCTGCTGCTCCGGCACACCAGAGCTTGCCGTGTGTGTTAAGGACAGGAGAAGCTGATCTTTGGACGCCGGCCCCAGGCCAGTGCCTCCCAGAACCGCTAAGGGGAGGTAAAGTCAGCACAAGCAGCTGGATTCTGGGGTAGATGGATTCTGCAGAACAGACGCATCACCACCTTATCCAGACTTTGTATGAGCAGCCATTTCAGGCTCCGTATAATGATCTGCACCATCCACTGTGGCATTACTTATTAATAATACTATTTAGGCACTGGAAGATTAGGGATACACTCACATTCTCCCTGTTGGTAGCCCTGAAAAGGATTAAAGAGGGTGGAAGCAGCGCTACATTGGCATGACTGCTGTCTTACCTGCATTTACTTTGAAACCATCAGCAGCCTGAAGGAGGGGATCACGGTCAAGTCTGAACACATCTGTTAGCACCAAGACATAACATGTGTGTCTGGGGTAGAAAACAGTCTCTACATGTCCAGATTTTATACCTACGTCAACCGTATAGGGTATTAGAGACACCAAAAATATAGTGACAGTTCTTGGATATTCCCAGCCATTTGTTCTGGTGATGAATGTGGTTTTTGTTTTTTTTTTTGAAAGATTCCTGTTTGCAGTTCTTGTCATATAGCAGGGAAAATAATACAGGTTTGGCTTTACTATCTATTGCAAGCAAGGTCCATCTGAATAAAACACACACCACATTGCCTTGCATATGTTCCCTTTGCATTGACTCGAGGAGATCAGACTTACCCTCTGCTGCACTGCTCTGCACGATGCACTTGTACAGTGCCGTGCTTGTCAGTCACTCCACATCAGCCAGGAAAAGCTGCAGGTATATTGTTCATTATTGGGTGCTGTAATACCCAGAGACACAGCATTCAGCGAGCTGAATAGGAATTGTACCTGCATGTTCAATTTATAGCTTTATATTAAAGCTGAAAGTCTGGCTGATGTCAACATATCAATTTCTAGTTGTTATCCTTCGCATGAGCAGCACTTTTCAGCTAATTGGATGTTTCCTCCCAGACTAACCTATTCCCTAGGGCTAGCTTCAGCTGTGCAATGTGATGAATTTTTAACACTGACTGATGGCTCAGTAAGAGGTATTTCACAGAAAAACATCAACAATCCAGATAGGGCAGCAAGGCAGAAAAACAGTTCATTTAACCCGAACAGGCATTGGAAAGGTGAGTGAGCTTTATCACCTTACCCCATACAGACTGTCATGTCATCCTCTGACCGGGATAACAGAAACAGGACAAGCTGACATAACCCATTTAAAAATCATTAAGTATGCTGCCTAGTCTGTAAAACTATTAATATGTCATGTTTGATACAATTACACTCTTCTGTGATAACAGCCCCTTTTATCTCAACCTCTTCCCAGAAGCCAAGATATCAAGGGCTTGACTTTGCAAGGCACCGAGCACTGAGCACTCCGCTGAGCAGCAGAGTATTTCATCACAGGCTTAATTTTAAGCTAGAGGATTGCCCTGTTGAACTCCGCAGTCACAGGTTTGCTAAAGAAGCATGTGCTCAGAAGATTTTTAAATTAAACAGCAGTTAAATTACATGTAATTATGTGTTTTTTTTTTTTTCTTCAAGATCACCATAGTCCAGATTGTCCACAACAAAGAAGATGCTCATCTTGAGAAATTTAAACCAGCATAGATAATATCAGGAAGAGGATAACAAATGGCTTCACATAAAACATGTTACATTCACACAGATGGTTTGGCAGCCTGTAAAAACAATCACTCCAGTAGATCTGTTGCATTTTTTTCCCTTTTCTAAATCAAATACATATCCTGTAGCAATTGGACAAGCATTGAGAAGACTGGCTAGCAGTAACAGCTCTTATTTCCCTCAGGAAAACGATTAAGGAGATTTCCTAAGCTCCCTCCAAATCTCCTTCATCTGCAGTCTCCCTGGGACAATTCCGGCAGCCACACAGCCCACGTCCAACCAGACCTGGAGCTGGAAGCACCCGCATCCTCCTGACCTGCCCATCTCTCTGCCAGAAACACCACAGATAGCATCGCGTAATGAGGAAGGCTTGCATTATTCTGCAGCCTGTCCAGAAGGAGCTGGATCAAAGCCACCGCCTGTTGATTAAATACCCATCAGCTTGTAATAATTTTCAGCCAATATGGAACTGGCTTGAATCACACACGCTGACAGGGAAGTAAATAAAGCAATAGCCAAGCCCCGTATGACATTTGTTTACATACTTAAGTGCACACAGGGCTTCAGGGAAACTATTTAATTCTAAATAACTACGCTATTTTCATCATAGCCAGACATGCTCTTACTAGAGACTAAACATCCACGTACTACATGCCTACCAACTTACCAGTGGAGAAATAACCAGGTAGCAATAAATACATTGCCTTCCACTGGACAGCCCAATGCAATCAGCTGTGAAAAGCTTGCTAATGAGAGAACTCCTTACAGCAAAATTTTCGATTTCTAAAAAACGCTAATTTGGGAGCTACTTATGTTAAGGTGGTGATTTCTAATTTACAATACTTATACCTACTTGCTAGTTCACTTTTAAACTGTTAAACGCAAGGCAAACAAACGGCACTCCCTGGCACCAGCTCTGGCATGCCCACAACAGTACAAGACTCCTCTAACCACTGACTCAGGAACATGAAGTAAACGAGACAACCTTAGCAGGTAGCTAAGTGCTTCATAAACAGAAGTCAAATGGTTAATTTTGTGTGTTTGCTGAGCACTTCCAGCAGCTTTCTGTTTGCGAGATGAGAACACGCTCTGGTTTCAGACACCGAGTTCAGCCCTGCAGGGCAGTGCTCCAAGCCCCTCCGGGGTCCCACTGATTCCAGCATCCAAGCACAGACATCTGCTTGTGCAAGCACGCTGCCCAGGTATATGAGTTCGTAACGCTACAAAATGCTGATTTAATAATCACGTTAAAGAGCACAATCATAAATGACTAACGCAGAACTCAAGTAACCTAGAGGCACCAAAGGCCAGCATGTGAACCGCTTTTTAGAGTAAGAAAGCTTGAGTGAATAAAGACCTACAGGAGAACTCAGGTTTCTCTGAATGGGGAAGCACCTCCTGCCATTTTAGCATACCAGCCTGGTTACAAACCAACACAGGCTGCACGGGAAGCTTTTACGAGCATCGCATGCACACGGTGAGGAGAGGAATTGCAAAGCAAGCCAGCAGCCTCTCCCCTGCAGTCTGCCCCCACTTAGCTCCCTGCTCACGCTTTTCCAGCTTCGCTTTGGGTGACCAACTTCATCACCCAAAATCGAACTCACTGTTGTAATGTTCTGGGGGTGCAAAAACAGGGGTGGGAGAAGCTTAAAATAAGTAAATAAACAAACCCAGCTACCTGGGAAGTTCCCCAAACCTGCCTCCCCCAGCTCCCGAGCTGCAGGACGTAACATCTGCACGCCACACCACGTCCCACTCTCCCACGCGCTGCCCTCCGGTGCGTGCATTCAGCACAGACCTCAGCAGCGAGCTGAGCGTGCCCATTTCCTGAGCAGAAAAGCTCCCCAAAACAGGTTTCGTTTCTCACTCCTGGTAAGGAAGAGCCAGAGGGGAGAAAAAGAGGCTGATGGCATCACAGCGTGCCAGTGCTTTGCTAACACCACAGCTCCGAGTCCTGAACACCAGACCATCTATCTCTGCGTTATCTGTACGCTCCCCGACATGGTTTTGACCTATGCAAATAGCTTCCAGATCACACCCATACACTGCACAGACCAAAGCAAGGAC
The DNA here is from genome assembly GCA_013399115.1 of Anseranas semipalmata. NCBI lineage: Eukaryota > Metazoa > Chordata > Aves > Anseriformes > Anseranatidae > Anseranas > Anseranas semipalmata. The sequence goes on from VXAA01007018.1 coordinate 931,296, forward strand.
TAGGGATTATTCCCAATAGACAGCACTGACAAAAATACACCAGGTTTGGCTCCCTGCAGGCTGCACAGCCCTCTGACTCCACGCCGGAGGCTGAGGGGCCTCTCACAACACGATCCCTCTGTTCACGCTATGCAAACTTCTCCCTGGCAGGCTGTGACCCAACCTCCACCTTATTTTAGACACCGTGACCTGAAAAAGCACATACAGAAAATAAGATAACATTTAGGACCACAGCAGCCGCAGGGGCTGAGGAGCTCCACAACCAGGTGCAACCTCACGTGAAGGCTGCCAGTGACGCCTGGCCTTGGGGCCAAAGGAGAGCCCAGGTCCTGTGCTGTTCAGCAATACCAGGGCAGCATTCAGGATCGTTTGCAGGTAGGGGACGGGTGTTTTTAAAGGGCTGGGAGTGTGGGGGTAGATCGTTAGGCAGCTCATGTATGTCTTCTGCCTTGAGAGAGCCAGCCTCAAACTTTTCAACAGCAGCCAAGCAGAAGCCCACAGGCAGATGCCTCCTGTTCTTCAGAAAACAACAGCATGTCCTGCTTCTTCGCAGGAAGAAAACACCACCGATTAACAGAGGATTTTACAGAACCAGAACTTCCACGATCCAGAAAGCATTCCTACAAAAGAAACGTACCATTGCAAATCCAGAGAGCAGTGCAGAGGTTCTGCTGGAAGCTTTCAGCTTGGCTCGGCTCAGGTACAACTTCCTCCATGAAAGAGCCTGAACGGAGTGGTGGTTTGATGTCACCAATTCCAGATAGCTGCGTCGGACCCAGTCCCGATAATCCATGCCTTTTGTGCCAGGTTCAGAGCAGCAAGCGGGAGTGGAAGGATCCACCGGAACGTTTAATTCAGAACTCATCATGAGAGAAGCGCTGAGGAAAAACAATAGTCACGTTCAAAAGGAGGTAGCAGAGAAAGGACAAGCATCAACTACTGGAAAAGCTATGTTTAAACAAGGCTATCCTCAGCCAGTAGAAAAACGATGGAGCAAACTGTATCACACTTGCAATGCACAGAACAGGAAAATGACCATCTGTGCGCTAAAAATGACCATGAGAACCAGGCAAGATTGCACAAGTAAACCCGGGAACTGCTCCAACAGGGGGGTCAGGAAGGTTGCACAGTGGCCAACTTTTAATTACAAAGCTGGCGTCTCAACTTTCCCCTTTAATTCCTCCTTGCTAATTTGTTTTACATAAAGACACTTTGGAAATAGGGTGCCCATCTTATCATTTGGTTTTAAGATGACAGTTTAATTTCACACTGCATCATCCCCAAATGCATCTTGTTAGAGTACCAAGGTAACTCCAGCTAACATGTACAGGAACTCACTTTTCGCTCTTTCTTTGGAAACCAGGTTTTCCAGTTAAACCACTGCTCAATTCACGTGGGCACAGCTCTTCCCCAAGACAAGAAACGGTGACAGACCCAAATGCTGTTTGTGGTTAACAAATGCATCTCCAAAGCTCCCGCAGTGGAAAGTTAAATTTCCTAAACCCTTCACACTCCGCTTATCATCCACATCTGTCCAAGAACCACATTCTCTTACTTCCACTGGTAGGGAATAGGGAAAGGAAAAGACAATTCCAGGAAGAAAAGCAGGCTGCCTTCCAGATAGTTTCAGTGTCTTCGGATTCCACAGATTACACTGAAATACATAACAGCGTTGCTGCTCTTTTCAGGTTGCCAATGCCATAACTGCCAGCAGAAACAACGCTAGGTCCCAACAACCTTATACCACAACTTACCCACGCTGGTGCCGAATGGCTCGTTATCTCCATGTCATCTGCAGATATGAAACAGACCTTACGTTTTGAGTGAGAATTTCTCAACTCTGACAAACATCTGAAAATACCTAACTCGGTCTTCCGAAGAACGGAAACCTCAATCCTCTGATTAATCCTCACACCCACGGGCCTGCCACTGACTGCCGCGGCGGTGGCAGGTAGCAGCGCCGAGACGCACCACACGAGACCTTGCTGGCTATAAATACGTACCAGCTCTTAGAAGGAGGAGATGCGTGCCCAGAATCACACATGGCGTGGCACTAATTAGTCTCAGCACCACACCTCTAGGTCACAAGCACCTTGCTGTTCGCTTGATAGGAGCTCCAGCCCTGCCCGCATCCCCCCTGCTCCACCCAGCTCTCCACGAATATGGGCCATCTGGTGACAGCTAATAAACCAATGTTTGCTGTGAGATTTGAGGAAGTAGCAAAGATAAAAGGGCGCCAACTGCCCACAACTCTGAATGGCATTACTAGAAAGGAACAAAGCTGTCCCAGGCACAGTAACCAAGATTAGGCTGCAGCAGAAAACAAAGCAGCACAAGTTGTAAGATTGTCTGTCCCTCCTGAGCATGGCATTTCCGTGAACCTTCAGATTTCAGTCTCCTCTGATGTTACGAGGATGGCAGCAAGAGCACAAGACTGCTCTTTTTGATAATGTCAGAATTACAGCCCCTGGAGTGCTCCAGGATGGCTCCTGAACTCCTCAGGAGCAAAGAGGTTTCAAATTATAGAAAAGAAAAGGAGTAAAGGAACTTGCACAGAGCAATAAAAAGCCAGAACAGACTGACAGAGAGAAACCTCCCTGCTCGCTCTCTGTTTCTAGAAAAGAGAAGAATCACCTACTTATGGAAGAACAAACCCCTCTCCCCCAGCCTCCTGGGGCGAGCAGAAACATCCTGTGAGCAGCAAAATCGCAAGGCTGTTTCCTGTGATGACATCCTGTGTGAACTCTGCAATGTATAGCGCGGGGTGCATTTGTTCGCTTTGTCTTTAGTTGGGATGCTGACGGCCTCTACCCTGCCACTTATTTTCACAAAACGCATAGGAATTTAGTATGTTGGAAACTTCAACCCCGGGACAAATTCCATTAAAAAAAAGAAAGAATTCAGAGGTTACAGAGGGAGAGCAAGAGCACCCAATCACATCTGCTTCTTTCCTTAGAAAAATAAACTAAAAATACCACAAGGCTGAATTTTCACTCTGGAGCAGCTCAAGAGATGTTCCCAAATAAGTAAACAACTTCAGAATGAAATCCATAAACACGAGCGTAGCCCAAACGGGCAGCACCAGGACCGCAGACTCACCTTGCTGGCTACAGACATGGAGGGGACCGGGCAGAGGGCTCCGAGGGCTGAAACACAAGATCACAGAAGCATTTTACAGACACGGTACCTTACGCTGGAAGCATCATCTTTACTCTGGGAGTACTTTTCGGCCGGTTCTCTGCACCAGGGGAGAGTTGTTGTGCAAATGGCACGTTCCCGCCTCGCCACGTTAGAGGCTCAGGGCGCTCGCTCTTACGGAGCAACAACCCTGCGGGGCTTTGCCGCCCACGGGGCTGCCGAGTTCTGCACGGAGGAGCAGGACTTGCCCCGGGGACCTCGGCCGAGCACCCGGCTGCGGCTCACCGCGGCTCGCTTCCGTCGCACCGCCGATGCTCTCGGCCCCGCTGCTGGAGACGCAAAGCGCTCCCTGGCACTCGTCTCCTCGCCCCGTACAGCCCGGGCGGCGGGGACAGCCTCGGGGACAACAGCACCCGAGCGGCGGTGCCGATGCGGAGCCCAGCCCAGCCCAGCCCCTTCTGCAGCCGTTCCCAGCACCCCCGGGCAGGATGGGACCCCTGGCTCTGGGGGTGCTCCCACCCGGCCGGGACGAGGTCCCC
>VXAA01007018.1:935168-954459 GCA_013399115.1 Anseranas semipalmata
CGAGAACGGCAGCGGCGCTCGGGGGCCTCGCTGCCGGAGCGGCCGCACCTCGCGCTTACCGACGAAGGAAATCCCGGGCTCTCCGCAGCGCCCGTGCCGGGGCAGCGGCCGGGAAAGAGCGGGGCCTGCGGCTCGGTCGCTTCGGTGCGGTCCTCGCATCTCCGAATCCTTCCCCAGAGAAGGTATGGGTGCCATGGGATGTCAATGTGCTTTTATTACAGTTATTAATTATACAGCAAAAAGTCACCACTTACATAAGTCAAAAGGCAGCGCTGACTCGTGGCTCCGCCGGGCTGCAGCCACCTCTGGCCCACGTTCAGAACAGACTCCCTTGGCAAACGAGGGCTGTCAAAGCCAGGCTGCTATCTCCCTGCATTCCTCCTCTACTGACTCAGCAGGAAATCCTGTATAAACCCATCAAACCAGCAAGGATGACGGGGACAGACGTATGGGAAAGAGGAAGGAGTTCCCTCCCTGAAAAGGAGATAAAACACTCAAAGGCAGCACGTTGTGTCAGCTTTGTCACACAGTAATCCCATCTTCCTGAATTCGTTTCTGCTTGCGGAGGGGGAAAAAGGGGGAAAAAAAGAAAACGGAAAACAATTCATAACAACTTATTAAAGAGACAAATATTTGTTCTTCTGAGTGCACTTTTGACCTTTGAGATCGTGACCACCTCTGCTCGGTTACAGCACTAACACTGCTGTCTCTCGGGGGCTCATGCTTGTAGGAAGGCATGCAGAAATGGAACAGCAGCAAATTTAGCCCCTGAAGATTCCTCTCCTTTCTCTGATGGAGCATGACTCCTCTATAAAAGAATCCAGAGCAAGAACTTAACTTAAGCAGGTCACACTCCTGGGCTGTTTAAAACCTTCACATTATTACTGCTTTTTCGGTGCTATATTTGGAATAGGAAGCAATTGTAAAATTGTTCCTCCTTTTACTACACTTCGGAGCACTTCCATTTTTCTGCTCCACGGACAATGTTTTCCCCATTCTGAGGTCACACAGTATTTGCACGTTGCCTTAACAAAGAAACATCCCTTCAAGCCACTCACTCAGATGTGTCTTTGCATTCTGGAGACCTGATACCAACAAACCACCACCACATGGCGTGGTAGCTTTCAGAATTCATAGCAACACATACCAAATACAGATCCTACTGCTGAATCTGGCCACCCCAGCAAAGAAGACTGTAAGGCAGATACCACCTTCAGCAACACATTCTCTTTGCTTTTTATGGATTTCACATACAAACTAAGCATTCCTCGTAACTGTAGCATATGAATAATTCAGCATGGGTAACATGACAACCTGAGGAGCCAGGATAAGGCCATACAACCTGAACTCATTTAGTTCACCAACACCAACTCAGGTCCATCTTTTTCACGACTGAGAGAAGTGTGTCCTCATGCAGCACATCTGCTCTTCTTAAAGCAAAACAGCACTTACTTATTCAGCTCAAAAGCCTGACAAGCTCAGAGGCAAAACAGTCTTTGTTTATTTGTGAAACTCTCACTTCCTCTCCATCCACAAAAGCCAAGAAACATCACAATGTTTTTATGGCTCATCCTACAACACAGATGTATCAACAGGGCTTACCTACCCTAAGGGGGATTCAAGTGAAACAGTTCTCATAACTCATCTCTTTCCACAGGGAAAATGACAGCAACTGCAGAACATCCATGCTGTATCTTAAGCGCTAGAGGATGAAACACTGTCACAACTCACTCTGAAGCACCTGCCTCTACAGAGATTTAACAGAAAACACTTCCATGCAGATCTCCAGCCCAGGGTGGTGGTGGGGAAATACACCTTGCAGCTCAGAAGTTATCCAGCTCTAAAATCCTTGGGGAGGTACAAGGGACCTACACACACATATATCACTTGCACTTGATCACATCTGCTTCCCCACTGTTGCAGTAATACCACTTAGAAGCCATTACATAAAGCCAGCTCAGACAAAATGCCTGATTTCTGGCAGCACTGTTCAAAGACTAAATCTAGCAAGAGATTCTCCCTTTTCATTGTTTTTTTTATTTTTATTTTTTTTTTGCTTTAAATAATTTGGCATTAACAAGACCTTGAGAAGAAGTAGCACCACATTCTGGATGCCAAGGTCCTGGGATGAGCATGTCTGAAAGATGGCAGGCACTTCTAGCTCAAGATACACTGAAAAGACAACAACCTAAATTACAAGTAAAACCACCACTGCATATGCTTTTCATTTAAGCATCAACAAGTAAATACATATGTGAATATTATGATTCTTGCCAGGGAGCCCGAAGTTCAAAGCAGAGAGCTCAAGCAGAGGAAAAACCAGGTGTTACTACAATGAAGTTTAACACAAGCAAAACCATTCCATTCAAAGCCTTTCTGCCACAGGATTTGGAAGCTTTATACACACATAATCTTTTGGAAAACTTTGATATTGTTCTAATCAAAAAGCAAAAAGTATATGAAATGCAGCTAACACCTTTTGCTATATTCTCAGATGTGCCACGTAACTAGGTCTTTTTGTCCCTTCCTGCAGCACTGCAAGCATCTCTTCATTTTACTGAAATCCTCTTCAAATAAAAGAAGACAGAACGATCCAACACATCCCTTTTATTAATTTAAAAAACATGGAAGAAAAGTAATAGGGAAAGTTTTAGCAATAAAAAAGGGATCCTGCTTAAAAATCTATAGAACTTGTCTAGCAACATAAACTGATTTCTTTGGGTTAGAGATGACCCCATACAAAACCCCAAATTCAGAACACTCACAGTGCATGAGAGTCTGGCTACAGACCACTTTTCTACTTCAGGCTAAACTCTGCCCTTAGATTCAGGTATCCGATTGCTACCAGCTTTGACAAAAGTAGATTACGTAGTCCTCACAGTAATATTTTCCTTAAATGGTAATGGATATGCTTTAGCTTTCAGAAAAAAACACTCTGGGCCGTGTCAGAAAGAACTCTAGGGTCACAGAGACTTACGGCTGACTCTTTAGAGCAAACAGAGCAGACTGCACAGCAGTTATACAAGCAATTAAGAAAAAAATCTCTTATTTGGCATTTCTCTATCAATATTTCTTGGGCCTGTGATGTGAAGGTCATTCACCGTTAAGCAGATATAACGTATGCCAATGGGTTCTGCTTGGCTGAGATGAAAGACTTTCATGCTCCTGAATATAAAGCAATGAACAGTGTTTCCAGCTGTCCCTGAGAGGCCTCATCCTCTTCCCATCACAAAACTTGGCTCTTCGGCATCATCTTCCTTCTCTTCCTCCTCCTTGCTATCCTCTTCATCATCCTCACTGCTGACTCGCTTTTGAGATTGATCGGATTCTAAAAACAGAAACCGTATGAATTGATAACATATTCCCATGTGTCTTCCTTGTTAAGTATTTCACAACAAAGTAGTCTCAGGTGCTAAGCGGGTATTAGATCACACTAATTAGTATGAATGGATAACATGTCCCGTGTGTCTTCCTTGTTAAGTATCTCACAACAAAGTAGTCCCAGATACTAAGGAAACGTGTTAGGTTTTAGTAATTCTACCGAGTGATGTAGAGCTCTGAATATCAAATTCTCCCTTGGAGAAATATTCCCTTACCTCCATCACTCAAGCTGCATTACCACTGTGCCCGGTCCCTCATTAAACAGCTCCACCTCCTATTGAACATTATTTCAATCGGAGGTAGTCAACTGCTAAAGTGATAGATTATCTCCCTTCCAATCTCACCTCTGCATGTCGGCACGAACTTTCAAGTATCACAGAGTATTGTCAAAGAATGCAAACACCAGGAAGCCACCTGCCAGGCTCTGCATATTCAATGCCTATCCAAGTTTACAGAAACTCCATAGGGTGCCAAGACCTTTTACAGACTGTTCGGCCTATTAACAAAAACAGGAACTCTTTAAGGTAGGTGCCAGATTAACTAGGATCACAGAAAACTCACAAAGCCTGCTAAAAGACCAGAAGAGAAAACATCTACTAGAAATCAAATAATGGATATGGAAATTAGGTATGGCCTAAAGTGGGACCTGGATTTAATAGCCTTTCTTCTGCTCCCAGTAACTCTTGTACTGGTTCTCAGGCCAAGTCACACTCAGCTCAGGCTCTGACCATTTACACTTGGCATTTAGGATTAGTAGTCTGATGCCACCACGTGGTGAAGTTTGATACTGTCATTTTATATTAGGCAACTAAAATTTAGTGCCAACCTTTATTCTAAACGTTTTTACTCAACAAAGGTGAAAGATGGGAACTCAGAAGTTTTATTTATTCAGTCAAAAAAGAAGATAAATGCTTATCTACCATGCTCAACAAATACATTTCCATTACTTTGGAAAAAACTCTCACATCTCAACCCAAGGCACACAAAACTAGAAAAAGACGTCTGTTCTCAGTAAAAAAAAAAAAAAAGATAGCTGTAAGTGCTTTCTAGCTCCATTTATTTACTTATTTGTTTTTTAAATAGAGGATCTCAAACTGCAAAAAGCTAAGAACCGTTCTAAAGACAGAGGAGTTTGGATCCTGGCTTCCAGGAGATGAGTTATTTGCGCTGAACAAAAACATTCCAGCCCAACAACTTGTACGTGGCAGTCCCATACCACAGTGCCAGTCCCCGACCAGCTCCCCTCTCTCCCAGCCACCCTCTGAAGGGATAGGTATTCTGTTCTGTTAAGACTCATACTTAAATTCTCCTCCGAGTCACAGTTCATGACCAAGTAGCTTTTAAAAACAAACCAAAACAAAGGCAGTCTGCTACATTCACTTGCTGTCATGAGTACAATTTACCTACCGATTAATTTATCCTCCCATGTTTACATGGAAGGCTCGCAATGGTTCAGCTGAAATAGATCCAACTTTGAAAAGCAAAGCAGAAATAAGGTAGAACTGTCAGACAAGTTAATGTTCTAGTGGAATTATCAGGAACTGTGTTAACTACAAGACTTACTGCAGAGTCAGTGTGCTAATCCACAAAGCACAACTATTTGAAAAAGTAAGATAAAATATACTCACTGAAAGTTAGCAACGAGTATTCAAAAATTTGAACAAACTTTTATACTGGCATTACTGAACGTTAATTTCCAAGACTATAGGAGAACAGAGGCAGTCTGATTTTTCATGTTTATGTCTATGTGAAATGAAATAGTCGTGTAGAACGGATGGCTCCAAGGTATATCAATTTCTTACACGCGAAATCATAACTTAGTTTCTTGCTGTCAAAGCTGTGCGTTTTTCCCCCATTTTCCCATATGAATTTAAAAATACTTCAAAAGAACAGCCTTTAACAATACTGCCTTTTTTAGCACAAGATGTTCTAAATCTGCAGTTTGTCAGAAGAGCTGAGGCAAAACATCCACGATGAACTCTGACACCAGCATTTGCTGTCCAAAATTTCCCCTAATAAAGGGAAAACATATATAAAGAGCTAAGTTATTTGTAATATTAAATCTCAACCTAGATAGCTTTCAAAGAGGACTTTTGAAATATTAACAAGAAATATCAAGCTTAAGACTCAGTCTTCCTACCCATCTATCAAGAATGCTTGGGACAGGGAGTGGAAAAAACCTTTCTAAGGCTTCAATTAGGGAACAGAACCAAGTCTTGAGAAAAGAAAACCAAATCTCACTGACCTTTTTCCTGTTTCTTTTGTTCGAGTTTATTTTTCTTAGCTTGCAGTTTCTTCTCTTTTAACTTCTGGCTAAAAAGCAACGAAGAAAAGATTCTTATGCAAATCTAATACTGTAAAGCTTCTGCACATTGTAATCATACACTGATTAAGTACTTAGTACAGACATCTTGGAAAAAGACTTCAGAGGAGAGGTCAGTTTAAATTTGGCCTCAACTAAAAATTTAGTGAGAGCAAACTTAGACATAAGATCAACAGAAACTTTTCTATGTTGATTTTAGTCCTATGGAAAATTTTTTTGAAGTCTGTTCCCTGATGCCACTACAACCAAAACTATATGATACACAAGAATCTCCAGGAACACAAGAAAGAAGGAACAAAAATGAAACTGCTCCTACATTTTAACTATCTAACCTAATAAAAACAGAGAAAATGGTGTCAAAACCCCAGGCTGCTAGAATTCAACATCAAAAAAAAAAAAAACAGAAGTAATCACCAGTAATATATGCTTTAACTGAAAAAAAATATATATTAATACTTTGATCTTCATCTTTGGCTATGTTTAATCATTACATTGGGCCCTAGGAGTAACACTGGGGGGTAAGAGGGGATTTCAGTTCTGTTTGCCCAGCAAAGGTAACCAGGCAGTCTAATGGCAGACACTGGGCAGAGCAATCTGGGACTCATGCTCCTCTCACAACACTGTAAGTGGATTCTCTAGAAAGAGCCAAGTACCATACCTGTGAACTCAGGACAGAAGAGAAAGGGTGGTGAGATAAGTTAGGGGACTCCTACAGGGCACAATTGCTTGATACCTACACCATTAGACTACTCTGTAGAAGATGGGGGAAAGGAGGTGTTTAAGTGTTTAGGCAGCATTTGCTGTTTGAACAGTTGTTCTCCTTCTCAGCCAGGGAAAAGGCAGCAGGCCAGATCTGACTTGCTGGCCATCTGTTGGACCACAGTACATTTAAATTAAGATGGCAACAATGTTTGTGTTGTGCACATTTGTGCTAATATGCCAGTGAGTCACTTTGCACAGGCCTTTCGGCAGCAACTCTCAGCTACAACATGCAAAATGCTCATTCTCAAGGAGGCAAAAGAGAAGCTGCTCAAGGTCAGACCCTCTGAAAGAAGCAAGCCATGATATCCTATTTCTGAAAGGTATGGTGGACACAGACTGTGGAATTTAAATTCCTGTATCACTGTATTAACAATTCTCAGACTGTTTATTGAGAGCACCAATCTTGTAACTGTTTCACTTTGTCTGAAACTTAAGAGAAGGAAGGATTTCATATTTCATATTTTTTCCATCTAACTTAGTAGACTTAACCTGCCAGACATATCTTCGAGGTAGGCAGAAGCAGCTACTGATTTTAACAAGACTGCACCCATCAACAGCCTTTTCCATATTCACTGATTGAACTGGGCTAGTCACACTTACAGTGTACAGAGGACAGCATCATGCCCCATCACACTCTGCTACTCCAAACCCATATACGCACCCATTTTTGCACTTAAGCTGCTTGATGTCAGCTGTTACAGACATTTATTTAAGCCAGACGTACATACAGACCTTTCCTGACATTGTTAAAACAAATATGCAGTAAGGCACGTCGCAGTCAACACAACAGTGTCAGCAAAAGCTGCTCAACCAGTCAAAGCTATCCTGCTAGCAATGGCACTGAAAATAAACCACGCCAGCAAAGCCTGTCAAGTTTACAGTTGCCTTTAGAAACCAAACAATGACATTTACAAAATTAATTTCCACAGCCAGGCTTTTCAGCTGATAGATGTAGACACAGAATGATAGTATTTATCCAAAGCATATAGCTACAGATGAGGCACAGGGCATGAGGTTTTCCATGTCAAGCCTCCTGGGAACAATCTGCCCTTACCGCTTCCTTCTGCGTTTTGCTGTTTGTTCTTCTGCAATCATCTTATTCCTCTCCAGTTTCTTCTGGAATTCCTCATCTAGTCTTTGCTGTAATTGATCACATGTTATATTTTGGTCACAACCTAAATTAAAATACTTCTTTTCAAAATCATGTCCTTTTAGGGAGAAGTCTTTTCGCAAAATACAGAAGGGAGCTTTGCCAGATTTTATCTGGCTTCTTCTTTATACTAAATCCATAATCCTAGGGAAGACTTCTGTACAGGCAGCATTTTTCACCTGCAGCCTGAGCCAACCACTGATGACTTTAGAGGGAGGAATCCTCACCAAAACAGACGAGTGACATTGGGCTTCTGCCCTAAAGAACGTGCCAATAAAAACCAGAGAATAATTTGAGACACAAACATTAACATACGAATCAAAGGACTTATCTTGGCCAAGAGAGAGTATAATCTCTCTGAAAGAGGTGATACTCTACCTGACCAGGACTTAAAAGAGAGAGATCCAGACTGTGTGCGTGCACTTGCTTTAATGCTGTCTGTGCAAGACAGTGATATTAGGGATTTCCTTTCATTCTTAGAGACATTTCTAACAGTTTTTAAAACATTTTCAATCCAACATGAGAACACAAACATTCATATGCTGTTTTACTGTGTGCTAGGACCCCTACTGAACAGAGAAGATGGAGCACGTCTGACACAAACCACCAAATGTTTCAGTGCTGACAAAGACACCATGTATCACATATTCCTGCACTGTTTTCCTCTGATAAGGGGTGTTTTGGAACCGAATTGTTTGCACATGATTTTAAAAGACAAAAAAAAAATTGCAACAAACACCACACAGTCATAGGGGAAAAAAAAATATAAAAAGAGTCCTGCTGACCTTCTCAGCCATGGCATCCATGAAATCTTGCCTCTGGTACTCCCGGCGACGAAGATGCCGGTACACATGAAACTCCCCGCTGCCAGCTCCAGCACTGGAACCTACAATAAAAAGGGGTTAGTCTGCTAGAAGATAATATATACTAGATGCTCACACATGACTATGGCTGGATGCTGAGGGGCAGGACATATGAAAGGGCACTGTTAAGATGAAAATCTACTAACAACACACAGAGTGTGTCTACATTTTGTAGAAGATCAAATCACTCACAATCAAAAGCCAAACTGAGGTGCAAAACCATACACTTATGGTTCCCTGCAGTTTCTACTGGTCAAGGCAAATAGCAAAACATCATATCCTCTCAACTACTCCCCTGAAGAGAATCCAGTCTTAGCTGGACACCAAGGCAGTAAAAGAACTAGCAATCAAACGCATACCCCATTGTTTTCTAAACAGAGGTGAACTAAAACATCCTACTGAGGCTACTTCTCATTGATTTTTTAGCATCTCATACAAAAACAAAAAAATAAAGGTCAACAGAAAGGTGATAAACCCCATCATATTACAGTTTCCCATGCAAGACAGATACCGTTGACAGTTTTTGTCTGTTTCTTCATGGACAAAATCCCTATAGCTCTCTCTTCCTGGCACCAATCTCCATGTTAAAGTCTCACAGGAGCTTTCAACATTGCACTCCATTCTCTCTCTCTGTCTCCTGAGCCATTTCTCAACACAAAGCACACAAAAACATGCTTAAAAGAAGACACCTAGTAATTAAAACATGGCAACTGGGACTGCAATAGGGGCACTCTTGATACCAATAGAATCCCAGCATGTCAAGTGCTCCCAGAAAAACAAAACGATCCAACTGAAGCACATGGCAAAGCTATTTGGAAAAGCCATGAGGGAATTACTGTAAGTAGAACACTTTATTCAAAAGTGTATAAAACCTTTAGTCTAGACCAATTATTCTGAAATAAGAACATGTCGGACTCTGGAAAGGATCGTTAATAAGGATGAAGATGATCTTCTATACGCAGATACAATTTACACCACAAACACTAACTCTAGTCCCTCCAGATAAAAGTGAAGTGCAAGCAGAATACTTGTGTTGGGTTCCTTGCACAGCTGTCAGCTCCCTACCTGACCACATACAATCATATCCACTGCACACGGCTGTTTCTCACTGCCTGAGATTCAGACTCAAAGCAATCAAAAGAGGGACTTCATAATTATAAGTTTCAGAGCACTCTCACATCTGTGGAAAAGACAGAATTACCTATGCTTTATCATCAATACAGCAGCAGATTATTTCTTTACACACAGCCCATGTGCTGGGGGGCCACGGGTGTTGTTCACTTTGCATTCTAACAACAAGCAGTAAAGCAAAACCCAAGAACCAAATAAAACTTGAAAAAGCAAATCGAAAAGCACATTTCATACCTCTTTTCTCCAGAAAAATGAGCAACAACAAAAAATCATCTCTGTTATACTTTTCTGTTAAACAGTTTCTAAGTTTCATGTAGCTGATCCTACAGTTATCTGAAGAATAGTATCTTTACCCATCACATCTCTAACAAACTCCGGAGGAGGTCGTGGTGCCCATTCATTCAGTTTCTCAGGAATTGGTACAGTCTTTTCCTGCAAGAACAAACCAACCAGTCATCAGTATCTTCTAGGAGCAAAGTCTGCAATTTTAACACATTGTTGAAGGGTGGTATATGCATGACAACAGCCTCTTTCATCAGCTGACAGATCCCAGAAGGAGCACAGCTGTAGAAATGTCTTCATGCACAGGGAGCAGGAGCAGGCAGAAAATGAGAATCAGAAGGTATCCTCTCTTTCCCTCAAATTCAGGCCTGCAGGTCAACAAACCCTGGGAGGATTAGGAGTGTGCTTCTTTTCAGCATGGAAACTAGAGGAAGCAAGCCAGCACCTCCGAGCACTTGCAGGAATTGAGTACACTCCCACTACAAGCAGTCTGGGAAGAGATGAAAGGCGTTTGCGCACCTTCCATGCCAGATCTACGAGGGACAGGGAAGGGAGAACACACGGTGCACGGTCAGGGGAAGCACTCCATGCAGGGAGCTCTCGGCCTCCTCCAGCACGCAGGCAGGGAGGGCGAAACTCCATCCTGCACAGGCCTCCTCGGGACAAGCACCGAAACACCCCGTTACAGGCACCGGGGTCTCGCTTTCCCCCCAGCGCCCGCGAAAAGCGGAGGAAGGCGGCGATGACAGAGCCCTGCGGTGCCAGTCCGCCCCCGGGGCCCCAGAGAACGGCCTGTCCCCTCACGGACCGCGGGGATGGGGCTGCCTCTCTCCCCTCACGGACCCCGGGCAGGACGGACGGACGGACGGACAGCTCGGTCCCATTCCCCTCACAGACCCCGAGCAGGCAAGGGGGGGGGCCCGGGCCCCTTCCCCTCGCGGGGCCAGGGGATCCCCTCACCGGGTTCCTCATGAGCCGCTCGAGGCGGAGGCGCTGCTCCTCGGCGGCGTTGCGCGGGATGACGAGCGGCTGCGGCTCCTTGCGGGGCCGGGGCGGCCGCGGGGCCGAGGGCGCCGCCATGTTCCCGTTCCTCCGGGCCCCGCCTGCCTCTGNCCCCGGCCCGCTCCCGGGGCCTCAGAGGAGGCGAGGGAAGCAGCGCGGGCTGCTCTCACCGTGCCTCAGCCTCCCGGGGGCCGGGTGTTCGCTGCTGGGGGGGCCTGAAACGAATCCCCCACCCCGGGGAAAGGGCAGCGAGAGCCCTCGGGCACGGTGAGGGGATCCATCCTTACGGAGGATGCAGGCAGCGGCTCCCGGCCCAGGCGCAGCCTTGCTGGGGACTGCCCCCGGCCCCTGCCGCTTTTCCCAGTGCTCAGCTGTAACTGCTGGGCCGGCTTCCCCCAAAGCGGTTCTCTCTGGGGCTCTTGTTTCCCCTGCTGCCCCCAGTGCTTCTCCAGGCTGCGGCCATGCCGAGTTGAGGCTGACCCCAGGCCCCTGCGGAACACGTTAGCAAAGCCGCTCCGAAATCTGTCCTGCTCTGGCTGAGCTCCGGGCTTGGTCCCCTGGAGGAGGGAATTCAGAGCATTTCGTGCAGGTGACCTGGCCCCAGCCAAATCCCTACCCCGTGACAGTGTAAGCGATACAGGACTTCCTGGTGCCTCCCTGGAGGGCTGCCGGCACCATCTGCTCATGTCACTTTGGTAATTAACAGGCCTTGCCCGCTGGCAGTGATGAGCAGCAATGTGATTCCCCGTGATTCCCCATGGCATGCACTCACAGGGCAGTGGGGAGGCAGGCAGCAGTGGGGAGGGATGCTGCACCATCTGCGTTTGTATTAACATCTGGGCTTTGCAGGATCAGTGCCTGGTCCAGCTGAGGACTTGCACGCCCAGAGCCACACTTGCCTGACAGGGCTGGTGGAAGAGGAGACAGAGCTGGCTGTGATGCAAGCTTCTTCTGCAAGCCAAATTGCTTGTCGAGCTGCTATGGCCGTACAGAAATGGCATGGCATGTGCTCGGGCTGTGCGTGCGTCAGAGAATTAGCTAGTAAAGGTCAGCTGCAGTGGAAGAGGAGCATAAGGCTTTGTGTAGTTTATGGAGATAAGCTGGAGCAGGGAGGCTGGGCTCTGGGTTTCAGACAGCTTCGTGCTGTGCATGTGGAGAGGGTGACAGAAAGGGGAACGCAGGGTTGGGAATGGCTCCGTCTGAGATTTATGGGTCATTTGTATTGACCTGAATTGGCCCCAATGCTCTTCCCCCTTCCACGAAGAAAATCAGAGCTGATCCTCAGGTTCAGTCCTCTCTCTGTTTACAAAAGACTTTTCAACCTCTACTGAGGTTGCTATGGAAATCGCACTAGTTTATGCCTCGTGTTTGTCTTACCAACCTGATTTGTAAAAGAATGGTGTGAATTTAGGGTTGGCTGAGTTCCCGACTGGCTGCACTGGCCCTGGAAGCCATCCTTGCAGTCACAGCCCTGGCTGGAGCAATGCAAACAGCTTTCCCTGTGCTGTCTCCCAGCTCGCGAGCTCCTGTCCCCACGGCTCTCCCAGCCCCGGGTCCTCTTTGGCATGCCAGGATGGAAGCCAAGTAGCACCAGCCCGTGCTCAGCCTCCATCAGGGAGACAGCAGCTCCATCCGCAGAGGCTGGGGCAGGTACATGCCCCCCTCCCCTCTCAGTCACTGCAGAACGTGTTTTAGAAGCAGAGCTGCTGCAAATCCATTGAGTTTCCTCTTCCCCTATCTCTGCCGAGCCCTGACCCCAGCACAGGCCAGTTTCACTCAGTAGCCCATAAGGTGTCACCCTGTTTCTTCCTCCTTGCTGCCACGGCCACCTCTCCAAAACCCAGCTTCCGAAAGCGGGGGTGTGAGCAATGAGCTGTCAGGTCCCTGTTAGAGAATGGCAGAGCAGCGATGATGACCACGGACACTGCTACGGCCCAAGGGCCGCGGGGAGCAGCTGGGCAGCTCAGTTCTCCTGCCCAAAGTGTGGCTTCTGCTGGCAACAACTCGCAGCCCTGGGAAATGACAGGCAGCTGCCTGTCATCCAACAGAGCCCACAGTGTGAGGAGAGAGACCTAGGAGCAACACCCTGTTAAACTACATGCCTAGGGAATTAGCGCTGACCCTTGATGTGTTATGCATGTGTTACTTTTAAGATGTATCTGGGGGGGATGGACACAAGACTATTACTTGGGTCATACCAAAATGGGAAGTATTTCATTCACATCATTAAAAATAGAAAACCTGTGAAATCAGTGCTGGGCTGGGATCTGGGCAGAACTGGGCAGAACAGGGGATTTGCATTCGAGCAGTCCAGTGCAAACCAAACAACTGAACTCCCTAATCTGTATCAAAGAAGCTCCTTTGTGTTCCAAAGCAAAGGCATTCTGAGGTGTTTTCTTAACTAAAGGGATGCTTCTGGAAGCACTGTAAGCCTCTGCACAAAAAAGCCCTGCACATCAAGCAGCCAGGAGCTGCCATGGACAGCTTAAACACCTAAGAAATGTGGGAGGGTGCACTGCTGCAAGCCCCTCGCATCTTTTGCCTTCTTCATAGTATCTGCCAGCATGCAGCACGCTGCCGGCCAGCACCAGCCAGCCCAGCCCATGCGCCGAGGCTGCTTTCCCGTTTCACTGCTAGATCTCCCTGTTCAATGCAGAGGGCAACCCGGAGAAAGGAGAGGAAAGCACGTTTTCCAGCAAGACTAATGCCATAATTAGTCAATTCGCTAATACGCTGAGGTGTGAATGGCTTATGGAGAGGCAGGAGGAGCAGCTGTCCTGCAGGCACAGCCCTCGCTGCCTGCCTTGCGGGCAATGGAGAAGGGCTGTCATCTCCCCAGCTGGCCAGGTCCTGATGGATGAGCCATCCAGGGCTGGTTAACAGGCTCTGGCGACTTTTGGGGAGGGAATGTTTTTGTGAATGGGTCACCATGCAACCGTGACCTGATTACAGAGCTGAACAGCTCCCTCCACCCCCAAAAGCCATGTGTTAGCTGCGTCTGGAAGCCGTGTCTGTCACGCTGCTTAGCTGTGACAGCACAGTCTGGGACAACGTAGCGGTTTTCCCAGGGGATCCTCAGCAGAAGAGAGCACTCTAGAAAGATGTACAATGGCAGAGCATGAGGCACTGCCTCCCAGGAGAGACGGTGGCAAAGGAGGGGGGAAAAACATGCTACGGGGAACTGGGCTGCTAGGAGATGCTAGCACTGGCTTTGGGGAGGGAGGCACATCTTCGCTCCCCAGGGCTGCTAATTCACTTTTATCTGCTCTGCTCCAGGGTTGGCGGCATTTTGACTTACACCAGCAACAAACCAGACAAAGAAAAAGACAGACTGGGAGGAGAGGAAACCCAGCCCTGCACTGCCTGGACACGTCCTCCACCTCCCTCTGCTCAACCGTGATAAAAATACCGCTCTCCTCCTTCCTCGGTGTGCTAGACCAGCTCCGTCGGGCACTCTGAGCCCAGCCACAACCGCCTCAAGACAGCAACGAGGTCTACACACATGCGACATGACAGCATCCTCTCTCTTTCTCTTTTTATGTAGCAAACCCAGCAAAGCTCCAAGCTCATGTTCATGTGCTGTCCTTTTTGCAAGTGGTTTTATTTTAAAACTGGAACTGGGTTCTCCATTTGTTTAACAAGTCCCCTTCTCTCTCTTTTTTTTTTTTTTTTTTAAATAAAATTAATTTATTCTACAGAACAGTAAACTGTTCCAGACTCTTCCCTATTTACAAATTAACATTTTTGCTTGCAGATCATCGCTTCCCCCAACCCCGTTCCTATCCTGTGACACAGAAGATGAAAAATCAGCCAACATGTGAAGGTCTCTAAGGCAGTGCTCCCATCCACAGCCACCTGGCGCCTGGGGACCTCAGGGAAGAACAACAGCGATGATGCCTGTGCCACATCTGAAGGTCCCCCCTCATTCACCATGTGCGTGAAGGAAGCAGGTCCATGTTAAACCCACCGACAAGAGCATCTGGCCTCTCCCTGTATGGGCTGCTCGGGCTGGGTTTAACTGTGCTGAGCAAGGAGAAACACCCCGGCACAGCGAATTGCTCCCACTGCCCAAGCAGGCAGGTGGAAGCGGCTGCTGGTGTGGCAGGGCTGAAGGGCCATGTGTTTGGGGAGAAGGTGGAGCTGGCCACGGGAAGGAGATCTCCCAGCCCTCAGCCCGCACACCTATTGGCCAGAAAGGCAGCTCTTGCATCGCTGGAGGAGGCAAGGAGCCTCAAAGACACCATCCCTGCCCTTGTGAAGGGGGAGAGAAGTGACTCCAGAGCTGGGGACATGCTTTGCTAGCTCAGGACAGAAGGCACCTTAAAAAAAAAAAAAAAAGAAAGAAAGAAAAAAAGCCACAAAACTGACCCAAACCAAAACCGGCTGCCAAAACAACTCTCCAGGCAAATTCAATGGTTTTTGAACCAGGTTGTGGCTTGGCTCCTACCCTACACAAAGCACACAATCCCAGTAAGCAGCCTGGCCCCAGCGGTTTTCTGCTCTGTGCTCTCTCCCAGGTCTCAGCCGTGTAGAAGGGAGCTCCTATTCCTGCTAGAGATACGTGTGCCTGCGCTGGGGGCTGCCCAAAAGCCTCAATGCCGATAACAAGAGACAGTGCCCGGTCCTTGTCGGCAGTCGTGCTGCCACACACGCTGGCAGGGTCAGGGTGGCACTTCAGCCACCAGCGAGGGAAATCCTGGCTGTCTGTGCTGTCAGCCTAACCCAGCCCCTCTCTTTCACTTGCATTTCCCCACCTGGCAGCAGCCCTGTTCCTCTCGTTCTTTCTGGGCATTTCAATTTCTATAAGAAAAAAAGAAAAAATATCTTCAATAGCATCTACTGAAGGTCTGTAGTGTTTTCACCCCTGGGGAGCCCAGGCGAGCGCTTGCGGAGGCGAGACTGCCTCCACCTCTGCACACAAGCCCCTGGCCTCTGTCCAGCCCCCCCGAGACACCCCAGCTAACAGCTGATGCAAGCGGGGTTGTTGTCGTGTTTTTCAAGGTTTGCCTTGAGCAATGGAAATCATTGCCTAGCCGCAGTAGAAAGGAGGCAGAAGGCTGAGCTGATGCCCTTGCAGGCAGACAAGGTTTCAAAAGCCAAGGAAGAGAGGGAAGAAGAAAGGGGTTATTCAGGGAGTCTCCGTAGCTACAAGGAGAAAAAGGACAAAGGAACGGAAACGTCAGGACAGCGGGAAAAACCTTCCTCCAGTGAGATGCATTAAGCTTTGGAAAATGCCTTCTCCTGGCAGAGCACAGGAAATGTCACGCAAGGAGGGAGCCAGCCGGGGTACACCTGGCCACTCCTGCCATAGTACCCTCTGACAGCCCCCACGGGTCACCTCCCGTCCCCATGGTCACCCAAAACACCTGAGCCCCGTGCCAACTAGGCCCCAGGAGAGCTCTTGGTCCAGAGGGAAAGGGGAGACGCTGCAAGCTCCGAAAATGGCACTGATGCTTTCAGCCTCCCAAACCCCCAGCACTGCCCCAGCCTCGGGGCCGGGTCCAGCCGGGACGTCGCCCGCCGCTCACAGGGCTCCCAAAAGCAGCGATGAGCGAGAAGGACATCCCGGCCGCGATGCTGGTGGTGGCAGGAGGTGGTGGTGGTGAGGCTGGAGCGGTGGCAAAGGATGTGGGTGCCCCGTGCCCCCCCGCCATCCCGCCCCCGGGGGGGCTCAGTAGAAGGAGTATTGGTTCTCCACCGCCCGGGTCCGGCTGCGGGCACCGTCGGCATCGTGGTAGTCCTCGGCGCCAGCAGTGGGGGGGTCCGGCCGGCGCTCGGCGCTGTCGCTGCGGCTCCGGGGACCCAGGGCACCCTCCAGGCGGTGGTAGGGTGCAGGGATGGGGACGGCGGGGGCCACGGCCACCCCCTCGGCGGGCGGTGGGGCCGGTGGGGCAGCGGGCGCTGTGCTGCAGAAGTAGTGCGGGGGCGGCAGGTCGGCTCGGCAGCCCGGCGGCTGCGGCACGAGGGCTGGCGGGGGGCCGGTGTCTGCAAGGAAGACGGGAGCTGAAGGCCTCTGAAGGCGTGGTGCCCCCATCCCTCGCTGGCTCCTTCCCACGCACACCCTGTCGATCCTCCACCCTGTGTCCAGCGACCCTCCTTGCCCACCCTCTCCATGTCCCAGCGAGCCACACAGACCTCTGATCCTCTCCTGCCCAAGCCAGGGAACTAGCCCCACACCAAGGGACACACGGGTCACCCCATCGTGGCCTGGCATGGTCCTCCCCCTCCATCCGAAACGGGATAACGCCCATCCTGGTGCATCTCCAGAGCCACATGAACCTCAAAGGCCAATGTGGGACCAACCCTCCAAGGTGGGCACGGCGTTAGGGTGCTGGTGCGGAAATCCCAGGGACTCATTCCCTTTTGGGTTGGTGCAAGATCCCAGCCCAAATCCGCCCCACCAACCCCAAATCCAGCCCTCCCAGCATGGCCCCGGGACCTACCGGGCAGAGGGCTCTGGGCCACCACGTAGCTGCGGAGCGTGATGTCGGCCGCACCGCCCGACTCGAGCGGGATGGGGTGCGTGTGGAAGTGGCGCAGCATGTCGAAGATGGTCTGGAACCAGAGGTGCTGCACGTGGCACTGCCCGCTCTCGTTCAGCGACAGGCGGAGGTGCTGCGAGGGCAGGGGCAGGGGGTGAGCCAGGGGCAGCGGTCGGACAGCCCCGGCCTCCCTTCGCCCTCGCAAGGAGCCACCTCCGCCAGCCGAGGTTTGCTCGGGGAGCAGGCGGCACCCACCTTTGCTTTCCCCTGGAAGTTGAAGGTCAGCACGTACTCCCCCGGCCGCGTCTCGCTCTGCCGGATGACGAACAAGCCGTGGCTCCTGGCACCGCCGAACAGCACCAGCTGAGCCGCCTTGATCCGCGAGAGAGTCCCGTGGAACCAGGGGAAGTCGGAGAGGTTGATCTCCGCCTCCGCCTCGCTGTCCTCCCCTGGCCGCAAGCACCGCCGGATTTTAGGGAGCACCCAAACATTGCCCTTGCCCAACCCCGTGCACCCCAAGGGCAAGGTGATGGGGCCGCATCCTGCATCCCCGTCCTGCCCACCTACCCGCAAGATGCGCGCCGGCGGTGGGGGGAGATTCCAGCGTCTGCAGGAAGCTCTCCAGCGGGACGTGGGCCAGCAGCTCCCCAAGGGAGTCCCTGCCCCGGCCGTGGGGCACGGACACGGCGGCGGCGGCGTTGTGAGCACCGGGCGGGGCACATCTGTCTGGCGGCCTATGCACATCTGGAAGGCAACACCGATGTCTTCAGCAAGGGTGGGCATCTCCCCACGGCGGGGGCAAGTGCTAGGACCTGAGCGCCCGCTTCAGGCTCCCTTGTTTTGTCGCTGGCAGGATCCGCCCCCCCCCCCAAAGCAGGGCTGTCACTGGGAGACACCCACCCTCCCCACTGGGATTTCTCACCATCAGCCAGGAACTCGCAGCTGCAGGAGGACGCCCTGCCCGGCAGGCAGGCTCCCTGCGCGCAGGAGGCCAGCTCAATGTCATCCCCGCTGTCCCTGGGGGGAAGAGCACAGAGCGAACAGTCACGGCATCACCCCTCGCAGGCAACGGGGACTTTATAGTCCGAACACCACCGGTCCCAGTGAAATCCCAGCTCTGACCCGGGCCCGCAAGAGTACATCCTGATGCTCATCGCTTCCTCCCGGAGCACGGAAGCACCTGCAGCACTCCGAGGCTGAGCAGCCGGCAGAGCCACGGCTGTGCTGGGAACGGGCACGGCGAGCAGCCGACGCACCGAGGGCTGCTCCAAACGTTGCCATCAAAACCACGTGGCTTTTTGGGGTGAGAAACCAGCATGGGGGGTACGAGCCCTTGGAAAGCCCATGCTAGGGTTAGGGTTAGGTCACGCTGTTGGTCTCAGCTGCAGTATTGCGCTGCAGTCCCGTTGGTTCGGACAGAATTCTCTTACCATGACTTTCAGAGCTTTTGCTTGCACGTTTTGTACACAGGACACGCATCCACGCGCACGCACTCCACCCAGAAGGCGGTTTCGCTTCCACCCCCCCAGAAAGGGCTGTTCAAACCAACCCACAGAACCTACATCCCCCCCCAAAAACCCAGGAGGCCCTGCAGAGCAGAGGAACATCCACGGCGGTGCAGCCCACGCAGCTCCCATCCTGAGCTGCCCCCCTGCCCGTGCACTTGAGCATCGTTCTTGCGCAAGCTCCCTGCTTGCTCGCAGCCTATTTTTAGCCTGGCTGCCAGCGAGAGCCCGGCGCTGCCGGAGCCGCTCGTGGCACTCGGGTGCTCTTGCTTAACAGCAGCCACGTACGTGCAGACAGCCAGGAAGCGGCTGCGTTAGCGGTAACGGCTCACGAGGGAGCTGCTGAATTATTTAGCGGCCAGTAAGTGAATCAGCCACTGGGAGTCATTCAACTGCAGCCACTTAAAAAA
>VXAA01007018.1:954471-972116 GCA_013399115.1 Anseranas semipalmata
AAAAAAAAATGAAGGGGGGAAGGAAACCAAAACCAACAGAGCTCTGCAGAAAACCCATCGCCTGGTGCTTACGCAGAGGTTTCGGCGCGGATCCTTGGCAGAAGGATCAAGCACCGCGTGCGGGAGCTGAATGAAAATTCATTCTTGGCACGGAGCACGCATGTCAGTATATTAAGCAGCTCATTATTATTTGCTGTAGAGTTCATTATTATTTGCTTTACGGTCATGTCCGGAGGCCAGCACGGGGACGCACTGGGTGCTAGGCAAACACAAAATGCTGCGAGGCTGCCGGAGGCAGAGCGAGGGGCTGGAGCAGGCACGCAGCCCCAGCTGGAGAACGGGCACCAAAACACCCATTTTGAGAAAAACGGCCCCTTCCTCAGCTGCCAGGCCACACTGCCCGGCCTCACCTCCTTCAGCAGCCCAGCCTCAGTGTTGCTTCTTCAATGATGTATTAAAAAAAAAAAAAAAAAAAAAAAAAAAAAAGCAGCAAAAGGAGCACGTGGGTGCATCCTCACTGCGAGATGTAGCCTGGGCGAACAGCCTCGCCCCGGGGGAAGGTGGCACAGGAGGCAGCGGGGAGCCTCCCTGAGCCCCCGCCCCAGCTTTGCTCGAGGCTTTCACCTCGGGCACCCCCCTTTGCCGAAGCCGTGCCAAGAAGGGCAGCGCCGGGGAGTGCTCGGAGGCTGTGGGAGAGGCAAGAGAGAGAGTGCCAGTGGGCCCTGGAATATAGCGTGGCTGCTGGACCGGAATAAAAAGCACGGGAAATAGCTCTGATATTGTATGAAAGCTTTGGAGGGTGGGTGTTAGGAGTGTCCCGCACTGACGGCCGCATCTCCGGGTCACCTGTCGCTGCCGGCCAAGGCGATGTGGAGCAGGAAAGGGTTAGCAAGCGGCCAGCGCACTGCGAGGCTGCACCTCTGACACACAACGGCTGCTAACTTTGCCTCCAGATTTCGGCCAAAATGAGTCAGGGACTTTCTGTAATAAGCTGAGCCTCAGAAATTGCATCAGCTGGGGTCTCTTCCATCCTAGCGGTCTGCGAGGGCTGAATGCCAGTCCCAAAAGCATGCCCACTGCCCTCTCTGGGGTGCTCAGTTGCTGGAACAAGATGATTTTCCTTTCAACAAGCACGTTATAGCAGAGACCTGGATGCACTGGGACCCCTCAACCTGATGGCTGCAGACACAAAGGGCAGCAATGCATGAACCTTGCCCAGGTCACATCCTGACTGACTGGGGGGCACGGAGGCTGTGCTTTGGAGGGGGAACCCAACCATGCCCCACGAGCCTTACCCGGGGTCGATGCAGTCCTGGATATCTGCCACCCAGGAGTGCTTCTGCAGGGAGTCGATGGTCTCCAGGATGTACTCGGCACCGTTCTCCACCTGGAGGCAAGGCAGGACAGCGTCAGGCTATGTCCAGGGTCCTGCCACCTCTCTGCTGCCGCCCACCAGGCAAAGCAGAACCCATAAGCCAGACCCCAATGTTCACTTGCCACTGTTAAACAGTGCCTTAGTTGAAGGATACCTGCATGTTCCCATCCCAGCACAGGGAAATCGAGAAGTGACCCGCAGGGATGCTTTGATGTGTCCAGGGGTGATCCCTGCCCAAAGCTGGCTCTCAGAGGAAAAATTGCCCCTTTTTCAGCAAAAGCATCATAAGGTTTTTTACAGCCTGTGTGGCCAAACCTGGGTTTAAGTGCCTGACCAGTGGCACCAATGCTGCATGGCACCTCGCACCAGCACATCTGAGGAGAGGCAGCAGCCCTCGCCTAGTGTCCCCCAAAAACTAGCTCTGCACAGCTAGTATGGCAGAGGCTGTACTGCCCTCTCTCACTGCCCCGAAATCCTACCGGACCCCTACATACAGGAGTTTAAACCTCTCCTCATTTTCTTTGCCTGCTGGTCCACGATGCTTCCAATTTCTGATTGCATCAGAGCGAGAGAGAACCCCCCCACACCTTTAGCAGGAAATAATAATAATAATAAAATTAAAACCAGGATTCAAAAGAGCCTCAAAAACTGCAAGCCTAAAGGAGCTGGGCCATCTGGGTCCGGGGAGGACGGAGCACTCGGAGCCACCCGGTGTGATGCTGCCTGCCTCCAGCCGTTTCCCCGCGCCGTCCCTCCCAGACCCCTTCTACAGCGCATCCACAAGCCGGCAAGGCAGCCCTGACTCCGGGAGGGTATCGCATTGCCAGCCGAGGCAGCCTTCTAGCAAATTAAATTAATCGCATACAACTGAATCACTGTCCTGAGAATAAACAGGGCGTGCAGGAAGCACGGGCGCCTTGGCCGGGGCGAGCAGCAGTCGGCTCTCCTGCCATGTGTGGGGTACAGGGGAGCGGCAGAGCCCCCGCTTTATTTAACCAGGCTTTCGGAGGGGAGTGCACGGAGCTGGCTTGGGAGACCATGGTGCTCCTTCACGCAGAGCGTGAAAGCAAGCAAAGCACGTGCAGGGCTTGGGTATTTTGCAAGCGCCTGCTTGTGCAATGGAAAAAACGCGTGTGCTGGGGGGCTGAAGCGTGGTGAGGACGCGCTGACTGTCAGTTTTTAGGCGATTTGGCAGGAGCGATTCCAGCGTGGCCTCCATGCACAAAGCAGGGGCCTTTCCACCCAGTGACGCTGCCAGCGAAGGTCGAGATGTGGCTCCACGCCAGCGCCTTACGCAGGAAGGCACCCAGAGCCCTGCCTTGCCCCTCTAATCCATACCCGGGCACCGAGGGGTGCTTCACCCCTCTGAGTCCAGCCTGCAAAGCAGGAATGCAAAAGAGCAGCAGGAGCACGGCCCAGTGAGAAGGGCCAGGACAGAAAGTGAGCCACGAGTAATCAAGGACGTTGGGAATGGTGGAAAAGCCCCATGTCCACAGCCGCGAGAGGGAGGGTGGCAGGAGCGGGGCAGCAGATGGTGCTGAGTGAGCCCCCGGGGCTAATGCGGTGTTTGGTGCCACGCCTCATTAAAGGGATCGATTGCAATCAATTAACCCCGCGGCAGGGTAAGCGCTCTGGCCAGCACGGGGCAGGAGCAGGTTAGAGGGTACCTGGTAAATGAGGCGGTTTCAGACTGGGGGTAACCACAGAAAAGGCTGAAGCAAGGGCAGAGCCGTGGCGGTGGGATGGAAGAAGAGCGCACCCAGCTCCAGGAGGTGACACGAGGATGGCCCCAGAGCCCTCTGAGAAGCACCCAGAAACCTCCACAGCCAAACCCCGGCCAGCAGGGACTCGCTGAGCCCCGGTCCTGGCATGGCGATGCCTTCGTGCTCCGCCACAGCCCCAGCACGAGGGATGGGAGCAGCGGTCGGTGTCACGGCCGTGGTCTCAGCAGTGTGCCCGCTGCTGCTGTACGTGATGCTGCAGCAAGCAGGGCAGCGAAATGGGGTTGAGAGGAGACTTGTAAGGGCATCTGGAAACCACGATCAGAAGTAGCTGGTGAGACACATTCCAAGAGCAGCTATTGATGGTTAATGGTCAACGTGGAGGAGATGCTGAGCTCCTTCACATCAAGGACGCTGTCCCGTGCGTCCTGCCGTTCAGTAATGACGAGGACAAAAGCAAGGAAGGGATGCCTGATCAATTCACAGATGACACCGCGTTACGAGCATTTTGGGGGATGAGGCGAGAATTCAAATGAACTTCTCCATACTGAGAAATAGGCTTTGAAAGAAAACGCCCAAGCCAGGCTCCACCTCAAAGATACGGCGAGCTCCAGGCTCGCGCTGACGCCACGGGCACCTGGCCCGGGGAACCGCAACTCTGGAGAGGTTCTGCAAAAAGCACAGTGGGGTTACAGCAGCTCACAAGCTGCCTGTGAGTCAGCATCATCATTAGCGTATGAAGACAGCAAGTGGATGCGCTTGGGCTGGATAAAGAGGAAGAAGAAAGGAGAAGCAATCCTTCCCACCCACTCCTGTCCACGGCACTGCCTTCACTTTGGGGCATGCTCGCTCCAGAGCCCGCAAGGAACGTGGGGAGGACCAGGGGCTGCTCAGTCTGGAGAGGAGAAGGCGGCACATGAGCTTGGTCTTCAAGCAGAGAAGACAACAGCCAAATTAGCCTCCATGTCCGTGGGGGACACAGACCGCAGCCAAGGCTGAGGTTAACAGCAAGCAGCCCACAGGAACGAGCGGCGGGGTGAGGCAGGCTGCGAGGCGCGGGGGCTTTCACCATGCCAGGCTGAAGACAAAGAGCAGCTTTAATCACGGCAATTTCCCCCCCTCTGCATTCACAGTTCTCTAAGCTCGTGAGCAGGCTCACCCAGCCGTGAAGCCTGGCCTCTCCACTCTGCCTTTGCCACGTGCTCGTAGGGACAAACACCGGGGAGAGAGGTGGATCTTAGCAGAGGTAGGACACGGAGGCCCTCCAAACGTTGCTGTTCCCCACATACACATGCCACCTCCCAGCCGGGCACGTCCTACAGCTCTGATGGAGACTGCAAGCCCATTAATGTGCGGAGGGAGGCACAGCCTCATTAGCTGGAGAGAACCACCACCACCAGGGCATCAGCACAGCATGCCCCGAGCCGGAGCCTGCGATGCTCAGTGGGAAGGTCCCCGCTGCCACCCAGCCCCAGCACAACTTCCCAGTGCTCCCGCTTGAGCCCAGGATTTGCCACAGAAGGCTGCTGCCTTTCAGCTGGGAGCATTAACTTAATTAGTTGTACTGTAAGGAAAACACTTTCTCTGGGGTCTCTAGCTGGAGATAGACTTTGTCACTCTACTTGCATCCCTTGCAAATTGTCTCTGGGCTCTAATTTAACCTTGTCCTGGTGACAAGGAGAAGCAAAACCCCATGGCAAAAGCCAGGCAAACAGCCTGATCCCAAAATACCTGAGCATCAGGTGGACATTGCATCATTTTGGGAGCCCCAAAGGGGAGCCCAGACCAGGAAGGGGAGGCAGGGACCCCAGAGGGAGCATTAGCGCTGTTGGTGCTTCAGCTCCGAAAGCCAAGGCAACATCCCCAGGGCTGGAGCATCCCTGCAGCGGGGCTGGATGCGGGCAGCTGGTGCTGAGGTTGCATCGCTGCCACCCTGCCCTCACCTTCAGGACAAAGGTGTTGTCCTTGTCGGGCATCTCCAAAGGCATGGTGGTCCGCACCTCGATGATGGCTGACAGCGGGATGCTCACCTTGGGCTTGGAAGCCTAGAAAAAGAAAAAAATTGAAAGAAATCGATAAATAAATTAAAAAAAAAAAAAAAAGTCGCTCAATCTAATCAAACTGTCCCGGGGGACAACACAGCGTGGCTCTCAGCAAGGCAAGATCGCGGCTCAGCCCGCACGGTTATTACAGGGGGTGGAAAAAAAAAAAAAGCATTGATTTCCCTCATGTGCCTGATAACTCTAAGCTCTTTTAATTAAACCAAGAGAGGGCCCGGTGGAAGATAGGGAGGTTAGTGCATTTATCTGCCAAACCTCTTCCTTGTCCCAGCGCGGGCTGATATTCCAGCTCTGCCAAGACCACTTATTTCTCTCCTTTTTAAACCTTCTCCTTACGGAGAGTCGTGCTGTCCGGCGGGGACAGACACCTTGCTTACGCAGCGCAGAAGTGGAATTTCAGCCCAGTAGTTACGATGCGGCAGCCGGAGCCGTGCGGGGAATTTTTAATTATGTTAAAAATAAAAAAAAAAAAAAAAAGAATTTCCCCCGGCACCCGCCGGAGCCTCTGTGTGGGGGCAGGACCCGCTGCCTCCCACTCAAAGTCTCTGCTGAGCAACAAATTCCCCAGATATTTGCTTAAATTACAGCAAATCAGCCCAAAGGAGTCCATGGAGGTGCTCCCAGGGCCATTCTCCTCCGGGATGCTTAGCATCATGGCTCCAGGATTTGGAGCATTCAGATGAGGCTGGCAATGAGCACCAGGCTGCAGGTTAGCAACGATGGGTTTAGTTCAGTTTTTTTAGGGGAAAAAAAAAAGGATAATAATCCAAGCATGAGAACAGAAACTGTCCTTTCCCCTCTGGGACGTTTCATTTCCACCAGCACTGCCTCCGCGTGCATCTCGGGCTGCACAGGGCTCAGCGCTGCCAAATTTTTCCATCGTGGTGTTCCTACCGGAGAAGGTGAGAAAAGGGAATGCAGCTGCCCGAGAAAAGGAAAAAAACAGTGTTAATTCAGCGGTGAACCAGAGAAGGGTCTGCTCCAGGAGGGTCTTCCAGCAGCAGCCCAGGGTGCCCATGGGGAGTGTTATTAATGGCCACAGGGACGTTGTGGGGACATCTCTGTAAATGTATTTTCCCCTCGAAACCCCAGGATGCTTAAAACGACTGCTGCGTGCCAGCACAAACATCTAACTTGGCTTATCGCTTCCTGTCAAAGCAGCGGTTAAGAAGAAGGGGCTCACTAAGGAGATTTGAAAGCATGACCATAGTTCTCAGAGGGCCTACACAAAAACAAAGCTGTGGGCTCCCAAAGCAAAAAGCGGTTTTCTTCCAGCTGTGCCAGCTCGATGCCGCTTTTGCAGCTGGAACATATGCCAGATGGAATACAAGATGGGATGAGGGGAGAAAGAAGCGTAAACCAAAGACAGAGGGGTGTAATTACAACAGAAGAGCATACTATTTTCATAAAAATTGTCATGAAATCATTTTAAAATTCATTTTTTTAGAGCCAAATGAAGATGCACTAAAAAAAAATCCCCCTATGAGCACTCTCCTAAATGTTTTAAGAGCACCAATTGTTCCATTTTAACCTGAGTTTAACCTGCAGCGCTGCAGCCCGTGCTCCCGGGGCTTCCCGAATTCCCACGCACTGTGCCATGGGGTCTCCTCCTGGCTGGGTCCCCCAGCTGGGGAAGCCCCGAGCCCTCTACCACGGATGTGCGCTATGCACGGCGGCTCAGTGCCTTGCTGCAGGGACACACTCAAGTTCAAACTCAGATTTTACACTTTATCGGGACAGATGTGAAACTTAGGCAAGTAGAAGGAGAAAAAAAAAAAAGAAGGCTTGGACCAACACCAACAGTGCCATGGCTCATTTTGGCCTCAGAAAAATAGAAAATTACTTTTTAAAATATGAAGTATCTTGCCATCCCTATGTATCCTGTATGGATCATACCAGAGTTACCAGGGGTGCAAAGATCGAGACCAGCAGGTTCCCAGCAGCTCCAAGCGGAGCCGCAGCCCCATGCAAGGGCTCGTGCTGACCCAGCTTCGCTGCAAGGGACCCAAACACAAGCGGAAAAGACCTGGAGAAGATCAAGTAAATGAGGTTTTTCTTCCCTAGGCATTTAAATAACCCCAAGTTTCTGTTCTAACACATAAAACTAGCAAAACCTCGGGGAAGGTCAGCGCAGGTGAGGGTTTGGCAGCGTAATGCTCCCTCTGCTCATCCCGGGAGGAACAACGGTCCTGCAGGGGGCTGCAGGTGAACCCCATCTGTGTCCTCCACATTCCTCAAGCAAACTGCTCCCATGCTCAGCCTCTGCCCCGGGAAAATGGGGGGGCAATATTCCCCCGCACCATGTGCAAGGGGGACGCGTGCGAGGAGGGATGTGCCACAGTGAGAGGCAGCTCCTGCTTCTGAAGCTTTCACTGGTGTTACAGCTGCAGAAAAGACCGAAGGAAAAGCGGTATTGTGGGTATTGGCACTGAGAACACGCACAGCAGGGCGAGCAGCTGGGGCTGCTGGTGAGGAGTGCTGCAAAACCCACAGGCGGTGGTGGGCACCGGAGGGCAGCACAGGTGTCTTCTGTCCCCATCACCAAAAAGCTGGGCTGGACGCAACATTATTCCACGTGAATTATTAATTTGAAAATAACGAGCGCCGTGACCAAGCGTGGGGCCGCTCGGCGGCACACGGAGCACTCTGTAACGTGCTCGGAAGAGAAAAATCTCCTGGTGTCCTGGACACGCTGCATCGCAGTGTGGCAATGAGCTCCTCCACTGCGATCACCGACATCTGGGGCCGAGGGACCAGGCGGGGGCTTCAGCATCTCCCCCAGGGGCTGTTGGGGCTGAGCGCTGGTGAACTGTTTGCGAATGGGACTCAACCACATTGTCCCATGTGTTCTCCTCTCAGCCTCCCAGCACCAAGCCTCCCACTGGACCAGAGCTGGATTGCATCCCAGCTCAGCAGTGGGAATTAAAAGTAACAACGACAACAAAAACCACAAAGCCCAACTGCTCAAATTTCACCCCAACGCTCACCAAAACAGCAGCGGAGAAGAGACAGGACTTACCTTCGGAGGGACGTAGAACTCGAGCAGGAACCTCTCTCCTTCCACCTTCACCGCCTTGCGCAGCAGGAGGCGGCACTTCTGCCACTGCGAGCTCCCCACACAGTTCGTGTCGTCGGCGACCATGTAGCGCAGCGTCCCCTCCCTCTGGATGTCCACCAGCTCCACCTTGGAGGACTGTGCCTTGGAGAGGCGCAGCTTGTGGGTCCACTTCTCCCGTGGGTCACCGGGCTCCTTGCCCCCGGCCGCCCACGGCTCCCTCTCGGCCCTCCTGCCGCCCGGCGCGGCCTCGGCGCCCGGCTCCGGAGAAGACCGGCGGTGCCACATCTCCTTCATGCCATCCACCACGCACAAGCTCATGTTCCTCAAGGAGAAGCCCTTCTTGAACTTGGGCTTGGCGGCAGCGTGGACGGAGACGTCCTCTGAGCTGCGGGACTGCCCGTAGGAGGACACCTTGCGCGCCTGGGCCTGCTGCGCCGGGCTGAGGTAGCGGCCGGTGCCCAGCGGGGCCTCCATGCTGTCCAGGGACTCCGTGGAGGTCTCCTCCTTGCGCTGGGTCACCTCGCGCCCGTAGGGCACGTGGCAGTTCTGCAGCCCCACGAAGGGCACGATGTTGTACTTGGTGGGGGAGTCGGAGACGAACACCCGGCTGACCTCCAGGCTGAAGATGTCCAAGAAGTTGGCGGCAAAGTGGTGGGAGAAGGAGGCCTCAGCGCCAGGGGTGTCGTAGTGGGGGTTCTCCTTCAGGAACTGGCAGAACTTCTGGGCGAAGTCGACGGCGGCCGCCTGGGCGTGCAGCTCGCAGAACTCGCGCCAGTCGGGGAGCGGGGAGGAGGGCTCCTGGCACAGGGCATCGCCGTTCATGGCTGCCCCATTCCACCTGCCGGCGGGCTGCGGGGGCAAGGGGACGGGGTGAGCTCGGCCGCGGCGCTCCCCACTGCCACCGCCACTGGAGCGGGTCTGCAGCCCCGGCATGAAGCGGGATGCGAAGGGAAACACCGCAGGAAAGAGTTTTTGTGCCATTTCCCCTCCCTCCACCACACTGGAAAAAACTTGGCCCTGGCAGCAGCCATAAATCGTACTTATTTTACGATTATGACCGTGCAAAAGCGTTATCGATTTCTCATAAAACCACTAAGGAGTCCCCGACCGGAGCAGCCCGGGGGGATTCGCCTCCAGGACCGACGTGCGCGTGGTCTGGGCACCGCAGGCCCGCAGCACCGCGTCCTCCACCTCCATCCCCTCGTCCCCAGCTCCATCCGCATGTCTGCCCCGATCCTTTAGCACATCAGTTTTGCTGAGCACCCTGGTCCGGTTGCATCATTGTCAGACACAGGTGAGCAGGAGCCCCTCGCCCTCCCCACTGCCCATCAGACCCCATGGCTTTAACAGACAACCTCAGAGACCAACAAGTCGGTAGGGTAAAGGGAAAACAAACAAACACAAAGGCAGGCCCAGGAGCCACCAGGAACTGCAGGGAGGTGAAGCCCAGACCCACACGCCCACAAGAGAAGTACCCGGCTTCACCCAGCCTCTGCCTTGGTCCCTCTCCCAGTGGCCATGGGACTCGTGTGCATCTGCATCTTTTTGCTTATGCTGCATTTCCCAAACCTCTGACTAGTTTGGGGTGGCTTGAACCCCCTCCCAGGGGACACTCCTGCAGTGCTCGCATCTCAGCTGTCATTTCCCAGCACCGAGACTGCTTGTGCCTGTTGGTGACAGCGAGCCTTGCCCCACGAGTCACTCAGGCACCGTTCAGCCTGTGTCCCCAGATGTGCCACCCGTGTGTCCAGACAAGCATCCTTTTTCCCCTCGGGGGCAGCAATTTGGCCCATTCACCTCAATGGCACAAAGCGAAGGCTCCGCTCTGGACCCCTGCCCGCTGCAGCCCCTCCTGCCCGGCACTCACCAGCCTGGGGACAGGCCAGCTTCTGGCAAAATGGGACGGCTCCCCCTCATCTTGCTGCCCTCCATTCACAGAGAAGCTCTTTTGCTGGCGAGAAATTTCTCCTGCTAATAAATCACGCACAGGAACTCACCATCAGCTTGCACGGCCAACACTTCATTACCGGTCAGGTAAACTGCCCCAGAGGGGAGAAACTTAAAAAAATATATATGTATGTGTGTATATATATATTTATATATATATAAATTCCCGATTCCCCTCGTTAAACACAGGCAATAAAAGCACTCGATGAGAAGAGAAACCCCAAGCTGCTGGTGAGAGTTGGAACGGGGGGAGCTTGGCTTCTCCGCTGTCTCGTAAGGACCTCACAGCTTTCCCTGGGTGCTCCCCTGCCCTGCACACACAGCGTCACCCCCAGCACCGCAGGGCTCCCCTGGCTGCATGGGAGCTGAGCAGAGCCGAGCCAGCCCCGCTTGCGGCAACCCAGCCCGGAGCAGGGAAAGCCCCGTCCCCGCAGCTTAGAACGAGCCTGAATTTCCCCAAGAGACAGCGGGAAAGCAGCAGAAAATGTAAAGCTGTTTGTTACCAGGCCAGCAAATGCAATTCTCACTTATCCATCCATCACCCGGCGGAGAATTTAAAGGCTCAGCTCCCAGCGGCAGCTTCTGCCCTTCAGCTCTACAATCCACAGCCGCAGCTCCCCGAGCACAAAGCAATGGGATGGGAATATTTGGGCTCGGGGAGATGAAAGGGGGTCTCCTGCTGCTGATCCAAGCAGGCACAGCCGGCACCACCAAGAGCAATGGAGGGGGAAAAAGGTCCAGAGAGCAGCCAGGGGCTCAGGAGGGAAGAGAAAGCCCCACACCAAGGGGCAATGGCCCCAACTTCATCACACCTGCCAGAAGGAGCGGTTAGCTTTGCCCCGGGGGCCAAGCCCCAGGGCTTTGCTGCTGTTCCCCCACCATGGACTGGGGGAAAACGCTTCTCCCCATTGATCTCCAGGAAAGATGGAGCATGAGGGGCAGGACCAGCCTGTCCGGAAACAAGCAATGGAAAGCCAAGATGCAACAGACTCAGAGAGATTAAAGAAGGGAAAAAGGAAAAAGGGGAAAAAAAATAATGAGAGACACTTCAAAAAAGATAAACCCCAAACAAAAAGCCCGGCCACCCAGCCGCTGCAGCACGCCTCAAGCTGGGAGACACGCACGCAGAGGCATCACAGCATCTTCCTTTCATCTGCACGGGGATGACAGACTCTAAAAGGCCAATTTATAAAAATGAAGCCTAGAGGAGAGATGTCTGGCAGGTCTGAAGGAGGCGGTGGAGGGGTTTGGTGGCCCCGCGCTGCATCTCCATTGCCCCCTGCCCGCAGCAAGTCTGTGAGCCCCCCACGGGGACCCCACTGGGAGGCTCTGGGAGCAGCGGGGGCTTGGGGCGGCCCCCTGGGACCGCAGAGACATCAACCTCCCCCCCCAGCACGTACGCCTTCACCTGATTTCTGCGGGAAGCAGGCTCCCAATTATCTCTGCAGATTTACCTTTCATCTCGGTGCCTCCGCTCCCCTCTATGCCAACAGCTCTGCCCCACTTCTCAAAATAACTTATCATGCCACAGACAGCATCCCCGGGCAGGGCGGTGGAAGTTGAGATGAAAATAAGCTCAAGATGATAATAAGCAGCAAATCTGCGACTGCTTTTTGGCCAGCAGGGGCAATTCACTCCCAGCCCAGCTTACCAAGGGTTGCAGCGTGCGCCTGGGCACCTTCGGAAGGAGGCTCCTAAATCCCCCTGCACTGGTTGGTCCCCAAACATCTCCTCGTGCAGAACCAGGCCCCGCTGCTGGCACTTGGGAAAACAATTCAAGGCTTTAGAAAGAAGGGGGAAAAAAAAAAAAAGAAAAAAAAAAAAAGAGGATTTCTGGGGACCGGCCAAGTGGAAACCCAGGTTGCAATCGCAGGCGCGAGCCAGCTGCTGGCAGCGATGCTATGCCAATCCCTCCCGATAAACTGTGCTGGTGCACCCTGTGCAGCGGGGATGTGTGTTGGCACACACGGGTAGAAAGATCTGAAAGTCGAAGTGAGCTCCTGACCTCAAGAAGAAATGAAATTTCAGCCGTCAGCAGAAGTGCAAGAGACCATGGAAAAAAAAAAAAGTCTCCGGTGAAGTGGGAGTCAGGGAGTGACAACAAAGCCACCAGGATTTGCTGAACCAGAGAAGCGGGGAGGAACTAACATCTAATGAGGTGTTAATAACTCGAACGCACAGTGCTGGTCATGGGATAGCCAGAGCAGCCAGCCCAGCACTTGCTCCAAGGGCTTTATTTAAGGAAACAGCCCTAATAAAGAGATGTTTCCCTTCCGCCCCACGGAGCGCAGCCAGGCTGGGGCCACCGGAGGAAAACCTGTGTCCAGCTGAGCTCACAGGAGGCAGATTTGCACCTCCCTTTCTTTTTTTTTTTTTTTTAAGGCTAAACATCCCACAGCACTGAGGGGACGACCAGCAGTTCTCCATTTCCCTGGGGGTTTTCAGCATGGAAATAAAAAAAAAAATAAAAAAAAAATAGAAGTAACAAAAGCCTGCATCCCTGTATCTCCACCTGCACGGGAGCGCTCCCAGGGCCACGTGCGCGCCGATCCGGGCAGATGGAAGCGCGGGGAGGAAGGAGCATCCTGCAGGGAGCGGCGTGCACGTGGCCCCGGGTCCATGCTCACGGGGAAGGATGGGGCCGGCAGGGTCCCGCTGCTCGGCTTCCAGCAAGATCGATGCCAATCAGACCCTGGGACGTGAGGAAATCCGGGAACCTGCTCGCCCCAGAAGAGCGACTGACCTCAGCCGTCCCCACGTGGTCGGGCAGGGGAGATCCCCGGGTCACGAACGGGTGCCGGAGCAACGTGACACCCCGCAGACCCCCTGGCCAAGCCTGGAGAAGGTGACGCTGCTGGCACGGCGGGCAGGACATGCCTGGCAGCCCGCGAGGAGCCTGGCGCCCACCCGCATGGCCCCGGGGTGCTGCGGAAAGCGGCTAAAAACAGGACAGGGGCTGCCCTAGGGGGTGACGGGGCACGGCGAGTGGCATGGCATGGCATGGTACTTCGAGTGCATTTAGGAGGTGGCTAGGAGGAAAAACACAGCACTTGTGCATTTACTGTGCAGGCCCAGAGGGATGGGGGATGCATCAGCCACGAGCTGGGCACCCCCTGCCTGCAGCAGGCACCTGAAGCACGGGCAGACCGAGCCACCTCCTCCTGGTGGCTTCCTCTGCCACCACGAGGGTCCCAGCCCTCAAGGCCCCTCGGCGCTCTAACCACATGCAGAGGCTGATCTGAGGGACAGAAAGCCACAGGAAAATAAAAAAAATAAACAAAACAGCGGTGGGATGGGAGCAGGTCATTGCTCCGTGCTCTCCATGGCTCCGTGTACTATTTATACTCCGCAGACCTTTAATCAGACTGGCTGTTGGAATTGGATAGAAATGGAAATAATCTTTGTTCCTCTCATTTACTGTCCATCCCACTGAAATATTAATTGAGCAGCATTTCGGCCTCAAGTTTAACGGTCAAGCCACCCTCCTCGAGCCTATCCCCCATTAAATGCACGCTTTGACTCGCTGCCCAGACGCACTAGAGGGCCCTCCTGCCACCTGGAGATGTTTGTCTGGAGCGAAAAGCCTTCTCAGGTCTTCTGCTGCACCCACCGTGGGCTGCTCCAGCTGAGACACCAGCGCGGGAAGCAGCTGCACATCCCCTAACGAATGCTTCCCTCTGCAAACGAAGCACTTGTGGACTTCGGGGCTTCCTCAGGCTGCCAAACTCGTGGTTCGCCCAAAGCAGCCTCATGGGCCATGTCTGTCCCTGTAAGGAATGGGCACGCTGTCCCCTTCCCGTGCACAAACCAGATGTTGATGACCATTTCCCAGGGCAGAAAGGAAGGTGGCTTCTCATCATTGGCCTCTTGCTCGGGGTCTAGAAGAACAAAATCCCGAAGGATCACAGGAAAATGGCTCACTGCCGTGCAGGATGGGAACCACCACAGCCCCGAGGGAAGACATCTTCAAAAGAGAAAACGGACTTTGGGGCAGAAATGACCCCTTCTTCCCTCTAACCTCCCCAGCACACACTGAGGATGATGCAACACCAACACTCTCCATCCCTGCGTACAGCCCCTTCGCAAAGACCACCGGGAAGAGCGCAGGCGCGTCGCAGTCCCCCACACCAGCCATCTTCTCCACTTCCCACTGCTCTGACCAACTTCACATCACAGGGCTGTTTCTCTGCTTCCCCAAATCCCTCCCCAGCGTACATTGTAACCCCCATGCTGACAGCTGCAGAAAAATAAAGACAAGTTTAGCTAAGATCCAGTGGATCTTGTCTATTATCTCCTCCCCGAGTAATTCCATCCCGCTCACTGGGGCATAGGGCCATAGCATCACCCACGCCACCTAGCGCACCCAGTGGGGCACCCATGGGTCCCAGCCTCACCCCGGTGGGAGTCCCCGGGGTGCAGCAATGGGATGCTCTGCAGAGCCTCGCGAATACAGCCTGGGGCTGACAGGCAGCGTGTGGTGCTTGGAAAGCAAACCAACCCCCCAAGAAAGAGCTGGATGTTTCTTGTGAAAATAATAGAGCTTTTGGTAGAGAAAGTAAGAGACCATCGTCCTTTCCCTCTCGATGGGTGCCACCTCACCTGGCCAGGGAGCTTCCTGCAGAAAATTAACTAGTCCAAAGTCTATTTTTAACCACCACAATAGCAGAGCCTCCCGAGAGGAGTGTCAGAAGCCCTGTCCCCAACGAAGCAAGCTCAGATTTCCCTTGCTAAGCCTAGATTTCCTTCCGCCCCTCAGCCCACAACAAAACCCTCCTCTTCTCACCTTCCCACCCTGGGCAAGAGATTTGCACGGCCACCTCCAGCCCGGGCTGGTGCTCGCAGCAAGCTGCACGCCGTGCACGCACAGGCGTTACTTGTTAACCGCCACCACGGCACCAGCCGCTTGCAGTGGCTCTTGCAGGGCATGGGGTGTGAAGGGCAGAGCCTCGCTGGGACACACGTGCAAAATAATGGGTGGTTTGGCCACCGTGGCTCACTCGACACCCCTGATGCACCTGAAACGCATGGGATTTAAAGGAAAAGCCCTGCTATATAAAACTAGCCACAGTTCCCCAAACAAGTGCACATTGCTTGGGGGAAAAAAATAAAAATAAACTTCTTGCCCTGCAGATCGCTATGCCATTAAGGGGCTCCTTGGGCGGCTTTGGTGCACAAGCTGTGCGGGTGCATGGTGCAGGGCACCCAGCAAAGCGCACCTGAGGTGGCACAGCCCTGCTGTGCGCCTCCGCCTCGGATCACATCAGGATCCCCCCCTTCCTTCAGGGACAGGAAGGAAAAACCCCAAGATTGTTTTTCAATTATGGCTCATAATAAACACGGGATAAAGTTACATAGGTCTGTATTAAATTTTCTTATTATCTTTTTTTACATTGCGGATATAATTCCCCACACACATCCCTGGCTCGTACCCGCCCGCCAGCAGTGTTCGACTGCTGCCTAATGGTATCTGAGCTCGGGAAATTCAATTCTGCCCCGCGCTACCCAGGACCGCTACGCTCGCTGCTAATCACTTAAGTGGTATATGGGGCAAAACACCTTGTGAAAACTCCAGTGGGCTCCGAAACTCCCTTCAGCCAGATGATGCCCAAACACCCCGTTACGGCTGCAATCTCTGGCTGGGGATTCAGCCCCAAATATCAATTTTTTTCCCCCCTTGCTCCTGGCCCTGGCGATGCCCCGTTTGCAGCCCCACTCCTGCCCCAGAGCCTCGTGTGCCAAACGCTGCCAGGACACAGCAGAGCAAGGAAAAAGCCTGCTCCCACCAGGAAGAGGGGACCCTGCAGTAGATACACACCGCGTCCCTTGCTTGTCCCCATCTCCAAAGCACGGCCCTGAGGAATGTCAAGCATCCGCAAGCACTGATGGACACAGCGCTCCGGCCGGATCTCACTCTAAGCCCAGACCCTGCACCCAGCAGCAGGTGCTCCGAGTGCTTCTAGTTTTCCCCTCTAAAATTAAAAAAAAAAAAATCAAGTCTGGGATAATGTTTTTCCCTCTAGGAATAATCTCTCATCCTCTCCACTGCAATGGAGCCAGCAGCGATTCAGAGCTGAAATTTTTGGGAGTCCAAGAGCACATGAGGTGCTCCCCAAGCTCCTCTGCTCTCAGCTTGCAGAGGGAAGTGGAGCTCAGAGCCAGGCCCAAGCCTCCAACCAGACCCCATCCCCTCCCCAGGGGGAGCTTGGGGGTCTTTAGGCTGGAGAAGAGCAGAGGAGGCAGCACTGCCCCGGGGCATCCCAAAGAGCCTGATTCAGCAAGAGCAGCAGATGTGCAACCATCATCGGGTTTCTCAGCCTGCCCCAGGGAAGAGGAAGAAGAGGAGGAGGAAGGGCTTCAGCCAGCAACATCCTCAGTGTGGAGAGATGGCGATTTACCTCTGCGGAGGAGGGACTGTTGAGACAAGAGGAGCTGGCCAAGGCCACGAGGCTGCACGAGATACGCTCCCACCAGCCCAGGAGAGGAAGGAACAGACCCGGTGGTGAAGACGAGCAGCCAGGAGAGGTGACAAGAGGCAAGCAGCCATCCCTGCACCAAGCACCTCACACTCGAGGGGGACAGCAGCTGCATCCCCAAAGACCTGCCCAGAGCAGGGCAGGGGAGGCTCCATCCTGCAGCCCCCAGGACGCACTCGCCCCCACCAAACACCCACTCGATGGCACAGCTACCCTGCGTTCGGCGAGACGGCGGACACCAGTGGGCAAAGCCACACTGATTTCAAACGCACATCAAGGGTCTGGAGCGTCTCCGTGAGATTTATGCTCATACAAGTCCTTCAGCGGCCGCCCTGGGGTGCGCTGCGGTGTTACAGTGATGCAGAGGCACCGTGAAGCAAGGGTGAGGAATGCAGGAGGGGAAGGGCTGCGAGCGCTCCTGACCCCACCTAAGCACCCCTCCTGCCCGCGCAAAGTGAACCAAAATAAAAAACCCCAGGAAGGGCAGGTCTGAGCAATCCACTCAGAGCAGCAGTGGCCAGGCAGGCTGCTGCTGGCCCCCTGTGGATTTGGGGCAGGGTTTTGGGTGGGCAGAGCGGTTTTACCTCCTCTCCCGGTGCAGTTCAGGGGGTCCCCGAGGTGCCAGCAGCGAAGCTCTCCCAGGGCAGGCGCATAGCTCAAAGGGATGAACTTCCACACCAGAGCGAGGGACCGGACCGGCTCAGAGGGGCCTGGAAGGCAAAGTTTTAATAAGTCAAGCCCTGGAGCAAGCATCGTCCTCCCCACGACACCTCCTTAGCCCACATTTCACCCCAAAAGCCATAGGTCCGTCGCGCTTGAGCCTGACCGGCTGCTTTAGCAGAAGCCAGCGGCAGGCGGAAGGGCTGCAGAGAAAGTCCCCCTGCTTCCCAAAGGCCTTGACGCGACGCAAAGCAGCTTCCCCAAAACTGCAGCCGGGGGAAGCTCGGGAGCCGCAGCAGCCCCGCGGACGTCCCCGGCGGGACCGGAGGCAGCGGGCGGGGCCCGGGCCGC
>VXAA01007018.1:972972-1121065 GCA_013399115.1 Anseranas semipalmata
AAGCCTCCCCCAAAGCCCCCCAACAAGCCCCGGGAGGGCACCTCTGTGCACCAAGCAGGGACAGCATCTTCGTGCCCCCCGTGCCACCCCCAAGCTCTTTTTTGCACTCCTTATGCGAGGGAATTTGGGGTGACACCCAGCACCCCAGGAGCAGGTCCAGCCCTGAGCTTTGCCAGGCAGAGCTGTGTCAGCCGGATTCGGCTCCAGGTCAAGGTTTGTGGGCCAGCCCCGGCGTTCACTTTCGCTGTCCCGCTGACATATTTATAGGGCCCATCGCCGAGCACCGTCCCCTGCCAAGGGGGTCAGGACACATTTATAATCTGCCTCTTACCGCAGGGGGACCGAAGCCCGGGGAGGTTTAAGTGATTTAGTCAGGGGTCACATTACGGCGGGGGCCTCCGGGCCTCCCCGGCAGGGCGGATAAGGATGACTCACCAAAAAAATATAAAAAGGATTTGCAGGAGGAACAAATCCTTTTTACTTCTGCGAAGCACCTGTAGGATTAAGACAATGCCGGTTATGCAAGGGGGCAGAGGGGGGGTGGTTTGTTATTATTATTTATTACGCTTCCTTGCCATCCTCTTACCCTGCAAGGGGTAACCTGGTGAGATTTTGGGAGAAGCGAGTTTGGGGGCACCTGGGGGTGCTGACCAAGGAGGGAGGCTGGCTGTAGGGCTGGGGCTTGTCTCCTGTTCTGTGTTTTAGGCAGCAACGTGAAACGTGGGGCAAAGGGGATTTGCAAAAGCAGCGTCTAGGAGGCACGGCCGGGGCACGGGCTCACGACTTCTCCTCTTGGTTTC
Organism: Anseranas semipalmata; assembly: GCA_013399115.1. Classification (NCBI taxonomy): domain Eukaryota; kingdom Metazoa; phylum Chordata; class Aves; order Anseriformes; family Anseranatidae; genus Anseranas; species Anseranas semipalmata. The sequence goes on from VXAA01007018.1 coordinate 973,773, forward strand.
GTCATCGCTGGCTCTGCGATGATTTTGGGTGAATGCCCACTCTTTTGCTTCTGGGTGGTTGTGTTTTCCTTCCCGGGGTGGTCTGAGGGTTAATTAATGCCCACTGAGAGACCAGAGCCCTTCCTCAGTGCAGGCTGCTCAGGAGCGACCACGCTCGCACACCTCCCGCAGCTGTGCATGGTTTCCCTCACCTCCCTTCCCCAGCCTCTCCTCCAGAAAGCCTCTCTCCCATTCATATACATTTTTAAAGAAAATACACAATCAATAGTCTCTTAGGCTGAAATTTCATTAAGGGTTTCATTGCACTCGGCATCGATCGCCAGCAGCGTTGCGAGCGGCGCGGCGTGGGACCAGCGGCCCCGACGGATGCAGCTGATGCCCCGTGGACGATCCGGGCAGCGATGGGAAACCAGGGTTTCTCGAAAGCTGATGTTGCCACGAGCCTTAGCCCTCAGGTCTTCTCCTGGCACCCAGAGCAGGGTTTGGGCACCTCGTGCCCCCCCACGTGCACATCCAGGCTGGGGCACGCCGATGGGGAGCGGCTCGCTCCAGGCCCTGCTCTTAGCCCCCCCTTAGACTTCAATCAGAAGAGCAGAAAGCCCGACCTCCCCACTTTTATTAAACGCGGCTCAAGAGCAAACACGCATTTTTTTTAATGCTTAAAACACGTTCCCTCGAGTGGGAGAGCCATCGCGCCCCACTGCCCGGCTGCCATACGCAGCCAGACGGGGAAAGCGCTGCGATTTCTGCCAGCCTGTGGGCTCGGGGTGCATCAGCCGGGTGTGCGGCCCCCAGCTCGGGTACGAGTCCCCCACCAGCCCTGCTTCATTTCAGGTGTGATCCCGTATTTACAGCCAGTTTTCTTCCATAAAGCAGGACAAACGCTTTGCGATTGCAAATGATGAGAGGTTCCTCTCCCTTCCTCCGTGGGTTGGTGCTTGTTTCAGGACATGTGCAACAAGGCTGGGGAGCCTGTCCTTGCTTTCGGTACAACACTGCGGAGCCTTGCAGGGCTGCAATTAAAAAGAAAATCAGGCCTCTGAGCAGGGAGACGCACATTTTGCAAAGTTGCTGATCAGTCACTTGAAAAGCTGAGTGAAAAACCCAAACCTTCCAAAGGACCGGAGGGCTAATTTTAGGTCTGTGCCTTGCCCAAAGAGATTTAAAATAATTGCTGGGGTGAAAGTTTAACTTTGCCCGTGACTTTTCTCAGCAATCCCCAAGGAGCTGTGTGCCGCTGCGCGGAGCATCCCCAGCCCGGCTGGGGCTGTAGAGCTGCCAACCCCTCCACGGCGCGTGGTCCTCCGGGGCACTGCGATGCTCCGGCAGATTTTGTTGCCAAAAAGCTGCGTTTGCCATCAAGCTGCTTTGGAAGCTGTTTTGTGGCTTGGGCACGGCCAAAAAGCCCGGTGGGTGGGAGCTGCCAGCCCCGTGCTTCCCTGCAGGAACCCGGCGGGTTGTCACAGCTGCAGGTTGTACCGCAATGGTCTCCAACGAGATGTAAGTGAAGGGTTTGCTGCAGAAAGGTGTCACCGGGATGAAAGGGGAAGAGGAAAGAAACCGGGAGAAATAGCTGTTTGTTTTCATAGCTATTTGTGCAGGAGAAATAGCTTTAAAATGTCCTTTGGTGTGTTAGGGAAGGCAAACAGCGGGTGACAGCCCGTCCCCGCGGCTGGAGGAGCTTCTCCCCAGGGTGGCTTTGATGTGAAGACCTTGACGTGGAAGCTCGCGTCTCCTCCTCGGTCCTGCCATACCTGCAGGAGGGAGGAAAGCCCCTTCCTTTCGGCACAAAGCCCATCCCCAGCACCTCTCCTGCAGCCCGAGCTTCTCTGTCCCCCGATTCCCGGGGTGCCCGCTCTTCTGTGCTTCCAGCAGCCGCTCAGGATCGCACCCGGCAGCCTCTCAGGGTGGGAAATTACAGCTCGGCTGGAGCAGCGGGGCGGAGAGCAACCTCCTGAGTGCACGGTTTGGTGGAGAGGGGTTTGGTGCGGGGCCCCGCTGCTGGGAGCATGACTGGGAGCACAGGGAGGGTATGCAGCTCAGTGGCAGCGGGCACGATCCAGGGCTTCAGGATTTCCCATCCTGAAGTGTTTAATTCTGCCTGATCCTGATGCCTGCAGGAGGGAGAAGTCCCCGCAGCAGCAGGGTGCTGTTTGTGCACGCCAGCTCGCTCAGTGGCCCTAGAGAGCACATTTTGGAGAGGGATGCTTGCCTTCAGAAACTCACTATGTCCTAAGCAGCCTCACAAGAGAGCCGGGGTCTGTGGGGGCTAGCACAGAAGCACAGCACCAGTGCTGCTGCTGCTCTTCCTCCTGCCGATGCAAATGAAAAGCAATGCTTTTTCTGCGCTGAAACTTCCCCGCTGCAGAGAGCAGCAGGTGGAGAGCTCGCCAAGCGTGCAAGCACCCCGCGTCAGGGCGAGCTGGGCGCTTGTGTCGGGGGCCTGTGTCCACACCTGGGGCTGCAGAGCTGAAACTGCAGCAAAAAAAAAAAAAAAAAAAACCCCACTGTGATCGCTCCTGTCTTCTCTCACCCAGCGGCTCTGCTGCCTCTGGAGGTCCCCGCTCCTTTGCTGGCTCCCATAGTCCTGCCTGTGCTGGGGTGACTGGGTCCCCCGGGGGATACAGGCTTTCCACACCTCTTCCAAACCAGAGGCATCGCTCCTGCTGCAGCAATGTTAGAGGCAATCAGCTGATCTCACGTTGTCTCCTAAATAGCCATTTTCTCTGTGCTGTTCTGCTCTTGGCCATGCTTGAAAGATGGTCCCGGAGGCTTCGTTTTGCCAGTGCGGGTCACCGTGCAGGAAGCAGGCACCTCCACCAGCACACCTGAGGAAAAGGCTTCAAAAAGCCTTCCCACGCGTCCCCCATGTGCCCGAGGGGTTCCCTCCCCTCTCCATCAGCCTCCAGCCACCTCCTGCAATTGCATCTATGTGGTGATCGCTGCTCAGGGACACTCAGGACCCCAGTTCTCCAGTCCTAGATGATGGAGGTGTTCATCCTGAGGACCACAGCATCACCAGGCTCTGTCTGGGGTCAGATCCTGCTGCCCCGCTCCCCTGGGTGCTGCATGGCTGCACTGCCAGCTCTCCAGACTCTCATTTATCACAACACTCCCTCCTGCCTTAAGCCAAACACCTCAAGATTTCAGGCATGCAGAAAGTGCCTTTGTCTGGACTCAGAGCAGCTCTTAAAACTGTTTGCAGGTGTGTGCAAGCGGAAAGGCTGCGCAGCGTGCTTCTGATGGAGCCTGCACCGCGAAGCCACGCTGCTCACAGCAGTGGCTGGGAAATTCCTAAACCCTGTGAACCATCAGGGACCGGCGTGCGGAGGGGAACTGGGAAACAGCCCAGGAAAATCCCAGTTCTGGCCGAGGGCACTGGAAGAGGTTGGCATGGGCAGCTCTCCCCATGCTCGCTCTGCAGGGATGCGATGCTCTGCCCGCTCCCTCCCTGACTGCCCCCTGGCTGGGCAGCAGGGAGGTGATGCTCGATGGCAAGGGGCTGCAGAGGGGACAGCACCTGCACAGCAAAGTGATTTTAAAGCAAGGAGCCCTTTCCCGGCTGCTCTTAGGTGCAGCGCTGGCTGCCTGCACCTGGGGGTGGGCGAAACCTTCTGGGGACATCAGCACAATGGTGGTTCATGTTGGTCCACCCTGGAGCCTTCCTCTGCACTCAACATCTTTCCCAAACCTATATAACCACAAAAAGGATATTAAAAAATCATAGCACTATTCCCTTTCCCCAAAAGGCCCTCACGGGTGCACCCCACTGATCCCCCCGTGTCTGGGGACCTGCAGGACCCCGTCCCCCAGCGTCACCTTGCAGCATCGCCCCTCCCGGCAAGCAGCAGCGCAGACGAGCAGGCTCGGCGCGTGGACCAGCACTATCAGAAGGGGTTTCCATAGCGACAGACACCCGAAAGGCCCCAGATCCTGGCTGTTCCGGGCGAGGATTTGGGGAGAGGGTGATGTGCCGAGGGGGCACACGGTGCTGCGGCCGGTTCACCACCGTCTGTGTTCCCCCGCCGGCCCGGTGGCCTTGGGTGCCCATCCCTGGGACATCCCCACCTGCTGCAGCCACCCACCTTGGAGCGGCTGGGGAGGTTCCGCTCTGCCCCCGCGCCCTCCCCGGATATTTTTGGCTGCTTACCCGGCCGGCCGTGGGCACCGGTGGGGTTATTGTGGGCTGGAGGAAGCGGCAGAGCTGCGGTGCTGCCTTCGCGGAGCAGGGCTGTGCTTGCAGCTGCAGTTTGCTTTGGTTTTCTCACCTGTTTTGTGTTATGGGGCTGAGTTCACAGTGGTGGCATCTGTGCAATGGGGACAAAGCTTCAAACAATGGGGACAAAGCCCTGTGCAATGGGAACAAAGCATTAATGCAATAGTGACAAGGCACCAACGCAATGGGGACAAAGCTCCACGCAATGGGGCCAAGGCACCGAGAGTGGCTCGGTGCAACGTGGCACTGCCCATCCCCTCGCAGGTGCCGTGCCCGAGCCCCCCGGATACCCCAGCAGCAGCGGGTGCCCCCCCTTGGGAATTTGGCTCAGCCCAGCACTGGCGCTTGCCCCGGCTGGGACCCTCCCCGACAGAAGGGGTGGCAGGGTGCGAGCATCGGCGGATAACCCTGTGCGAGTGCGCAAAGGCACTGTAAAGGGGTTTTTGGTCCTGGGGAAAAACCTCGGGGCGGGCAGCGTGGGTATGGCTGTGTCCCAGTAGTGGCCCACCCGAAGAGAGCGGCTGGCGGGGGACCCCATGTCACCGCAGCTGGGCNGCACTGTTTTTTGGGAGCGGGAGGTTGCAATGCCTCATGTTAAAGATGTCTGGTAGGGGAAATTATGGGCACTTTCCTCTCTGGATGCTTCCCCATGGGCATTTGCAAAGTGCCACGCTGCCCATCTCCCCAGCGTTGCATCTTAGTTTGCTTTTTGGTTGGCTTTTGCAGCCACTGATAGCTTTCGCTCTGCCCCCTCGCTGAATGCAGACCAAGGGCAAGCGAAGAGCAGCCCCCTGCAGCCCCCGCTCCTCTCCCTCTGCTACCCGCCCCCAGCCCATCGGCCCCCCCCAACACCCAGTTCAGTGCTTAAACCAACCCCCTGCCCTGCCAACCGCTGCCCTGCTCCGCTTGCACCGCAAGCCCCGGGGGGCAGCGGGGAGCCTGAACATCCCAGTGCCACCCCAGCATCCCCACGGCGGGGCCAGCGCCTGCCCACGCGCTGCGCCTCGCTCGCTTTGCTTCCTCCTGCCTGCACGCGAGCAGACCCCGGGGGGGGCGAGGGAAATATTTTTCCGCTTCCTCTCCGCGCTGGAAAAGCCCAGGCCCGGGCCCATCTCCAGGGAGACTCTGTCAATAAGGCAGCGGGGGGGCCGGGGGCCGCTCCATATGCCGCGCCAGCTTTCGGCCCCGGCCTGCCGTTGGATGTCTGACGCCGGAGGAAGCGAGAAACCCGCGGCTGCCACCTCCCAGCCTCTGCTCGCACCCTCCTTGCCCCAAACCTCGGGCGTTAGCTCCCACGTGGGCAGGGGTTTGGGGGTTCCCACGGCTTTCAGGCCCCCCCTATACTGGGGTTGTGCGTGCAAAACGCCGAGGTGTTTTGGGAGCTATCTGGGATGCCGGCTGCTGGCCGGCTGGGCGCAACGAGGGATGGGCACCGCTGCAAGCGGGATTTTGGAGTGCTCAAGTTCCGACGTCGTTTTCCAAACAAATGACCTACACCTGGTTCAGCCCCGGCTGCTCCAGCAGCTCGGGAAGAAACGAGAGGGATGATGGCTGGTGGATCGCAAAGCCATTGCACTCGCCCCGCCAGCACGGGCTGCACGCCCTTGGCCAGGACTCCTGCTGACCGGAGCGTCCTGGAGAAAATGTTCAGCCTTGGTTGAGGGGCACCAAGCGGTGCAGGTCCGCCACCAGTTACAGCGGATTATTAGAGCCGTTCTTCCAAAAATAAACACAAATCGATCCCTATGGTCAGGCTGCATGCAGATATTTAACCCCTTTGTACCTTATTCCCCTTTTTCCGGCTGCGTCCGCGCACAGCCCCGCTGCGGATGGGCTCCGCAGACCCCGACCCCACGGTGCGCCGCGGCGTTGTGTTTACGGGAGCCTGCCGCACTAACCGGGTACACCCTGAACTTAAAATAACCGGGAATAACAGGCACGCTGCTCCCGGCGCTGGCTCTGCGTGTGTTTGTGTTTGTGAAGTGCCTTTCCTGTCTGCGTGGGAGTCTCGCTCGCATCCTGTGCGCCCGGCAGCGCCTGGCCTTCATTCAGCGCTGCTGAAACGCTATTGATCTTGCTTTTCCATTTGCAGAGCACGGGCAAACACGTCCGCTGCCTGCGCGCTCGTGGCTATGGAGACTCATCTCGCTCGTGAACCGGCACGGCGGGGCGAGGCGCCGGGCCGCGGACCTTTACAAAACCCGGGCTCTCGTTATTTATTTCATCGCACAGCACAGACTGCCGCGGCGCAGCGCCGTGCGGACACCGCCGGATCGCCCCGCGCCCCCTGAGCTCGCAGCGCAGGGTCTACGGGGCCAGTGCAGGATCAGGCCCCCAGCACTGCAGCCGTAATCCAGACAGATCGGCCGCGTCCTGGCAGCGATTTCTCTCCCGTCTCCTCTGCCTGGGGCGAAACCTGAACTTGTGACCCAGATGCGAGCAGCCTGCTGTCTCACTGCCCGCTGGGCTCCCCCTTCTATCGCCACATAGACCTGCAGCCCCCCCGAAACTCAGCCTGGGTCTCTGAGGCTGGATGAACGCATCGCAGGTTAAATGGATATAAAAAGCACAGGTTTTCCGTTAATTATTTTCCTGAATATCTGTCGATACTAATTAAGATTGTTTCCCATAATCAAATTTAAAACAGCGAGGGAGAGCAAGGGGTCGCCGAAATCTTTTTCTTCCAAGCCACGTAGGGATAAAAGAGGCTTTCAAATCAAATCAGCAAAAAAAACCACTCCCATCTCTCCCCCCCCCTAACATACACACATTACCGAAGGACGACGTCGTCTGAAGGGGGGGGTCCTGGTGACCTTGCAGGCTGGCACGGATGTGTGAGCTCCCAGCAGTGCACACGACAAAAAGAAGAAGAAAAAAGCCACCCCTCTTCCCAGCCTCCCTGTGGGTAGAGCCGTGGTCACCTGCGTGGAAGGGGGGACAGGACAGGGCAGGGGCTGCACGGGGAGCCGCGCTGGGGACATGCACTCAAGTCCCCCCGCTTGCCGCAGCCCCCCCGCCTGCTTCGCCTCCCCAGCGTCTCTAGAAAGCAGCGGCTGCTGAGGAAGCCCCGAAAACTTGGCCAAGGCTGCGGCCAGACGCAGGCAGGCTGTGACCCAAGAACCCTCCCGAATTTGGGCTTTCCCTGCCTCCGGTCAGACGTTTTTGGCAGCCAAAGCCGAACGCCGGGGAGAGGCAGTTGTCTTCGCCGCGAGACGCCCGGACATCCGTCAGCTGCCGTGAAATGGCAGGGGACGATGCGAGCGCGGGGCTGCACCCCCTCGCTGCAGCAGGGATGAAACATGGGGCGAGGGGACGAGCAAGACGCCACGCTGGGGCTGCCGGAGCGCGCTTGGGATGAAAAAGCAAGAAAAAAGGAGAATGAGGATGGGGAAAATCACGGTCAGCCCCCCCACCACCGCGGCAGCCTCTCACCCGTGGGGACGGGGTTCCAGCATCAGCTGCACGCCCTGCCCTGGCACGGCAGCACGGCTCGCAGTTGTTTAACATCAAAAGTCGAAAAAAAAAAAAAATAAAAGCACAAAAGTGATCCACTCAATGCATATCTAAGTTTATTCTACCACTCATCCCGCAGAACTCAACATCTATTTGAAATCATTTATGAAGAGTACAAGTGTGAATAGCTGCAGAAGTTTTGCAATTCCAAGACACCATATATAGCTTCTAAAAAAAGCAAATTTAACCTTCCCAGCGAAGCCTCAGCAAGCATCCCACCCTTCCCCGGATCACGTTTCTGAGCTACCAATGTCAGAGAGCAAAATATCATCTACCACACATCTAAAGTCGATTAGTTTATGGAGAGGCAGGAGAAGCAGCCCTAAATTTCCCTGGCCCTTGGGCACACGCTGTCGGTGCCGAGCATCCCACAGCCCCGGCTCCATCCTTCGCGCATCCATCCTTAGAAACCTCAAGATGCCGTTTTACACCATGCCCAATGGGACAGGCGTGGGTTGGTCCCTCTGTGTTTGTTCTCCGCTTCCATTTATGAGTATTTTGCATTTTTTCCACAGGCCACAGCTACTATAAATAAACCTCTGCTGCCCATGGCAGATGTGAAGCCGATTGCTGCCTGCGCGTGCAGTTTGAGGTCCCAGCTTCCCAGCAGCGCGAATGGGAATAGATCTGAATTGGCAATGAAATATTAATTGGAAGCAACAATTCTCCCATCTTAGGAGGAGAATTTTAATTGCAGCCCATGCTAATGTTGGTCTCTTCCAGCACCGGGCAGCTGGGCGGGCACAAGGGGTGCCAGAACCTGCTCCCCAAATCACAGCCTCTCCTCCCGTCTCTTTTTCCTCAAATCAACCCAAACCTCCTATCAGCAGCCCAGCGTTCATCACCCAGCAAGCCCACCGCCAGCAATAGATTCGTTCGGCTCGAGCAGCCTCCGAAGGGGACAGACACTGAACAGACCGACCGCAACGCCCTGGGTGCTTCCAGGCCGAGGTCCCCGCTTCAAGGCGGCTGTCTGCTGGGGCTCAGCGGTGCGATGGTAACGGGCGTTCGAAAGGGCCCCGAGAAACGCTGCGGACCCAGCACAGCACCGCGCCAGAAGGCTGAGCCATTCTATCCGCTTGCTCTGCCAGAGCCCAGCAGGACTGATTGCTTTCTGATAGTTCAATAAATGGGAGCAAAACGGGAATGCTCAAATAGCAGAACACATCAAAATGCAAGCTTAAGAGTTTTTTTTTTCCCCACACCATTTTCTGGTTAAATTTAGTCCACCCCATGTTGAGCTGGACTTGAAACAGGATGGAAAGAGCTATAGCATCTGAAAAGAGGAGCTTTTGTCTTGCCTTTCCCTCGTCGCTCGGTGAAGACTGAGTGCGGGGGGACATCAGGTGGGGGCGAGGCTGCGGCCACCTCCGAGGGGGACCGTGTCCTGCGGATGGCTCTCCTGCACTGAGGCTTCTGATTGCCGAGCAGGGGACAGGGGGCGAAGCGTTGCCTCCATCCAACGAAGCAGAAAGCGAAGCTGCAGCAAAGCGGCCGGCGGGAGCGAGGGGACGGATCCTGCCACGGGAGGAGCGGTGGGGCTGAGCCCCGTGTCACTGCCACATGTCGCCTGCGTCCCCGTTCTCGTGGAACTTGTGCACGTGGTCGGCGTACCTGGGGAAAGGGCACAGCTGGGTTAACGCAGAGTGCTTCGCTTCTGGGCGCTCACCGCGATAATTAGCGCAGCACTTCCCTCCGGACATGAAGGAATCAAGGCAGGGGCCTGACCCTGATCTCCACCTTCACACCAGGCTTTAGCTGCTTTTCCCCCCCATTTCCCACCCTTGCTTCCAGCATGGGCGCTCAAACACCCCGCTGCAAACCCCACACCCGGGCGGCCGCCGCTGCCGACCCCGGGCAGGATCCGGCCCTGCTCACACCCACTTCTTGGCGCAGTACGCGGCACAGTCCCTGCCCACGCTCTCGCTCCAGGCGGTTTTGTAGAGAACCTGCAAAATAAAGAACACAATCAGGTGTGGGCTCACGTGCTGGTCTCTGCCCAGTGCATCCCTTCTGCACCGCAACTTCCCCTCCACACCGCGGCACCCTGTCCCCACCGCTGCATCCCGTGACATCCCATCCCCACCACTGCATCCTGTGACATCCCGTCCCCACCGCTGCATCCCATCCTGCTGGAGCACACTCTGCTGCAGCACCTTGCAAGCGCCCTTGGCTCTCTGCATTTGTCAGAGACCTCCAGCGACGGATGGGTAAAAGCATTTCTGCAACCTGGCGTTCCCAGAGTGGAAACCCAGCGCGCGGCTGAGGGTTGCCCTCCCGGCGGTCGGGTTGACATTTTGCAGCCGGTTATTTCTGCCGGGGAAGCGCTGCCGCGGTGGTTTGGAGCAAGGCGACGTTTGAGGCTGCCCACGGATGGCGAAGCCTTTGGAGCCGTGGTTTGGGCACTGGCTTAGGGAAGGTCACCGCTCGGTTTGGCTTCTTTTCCCCTTTTGATTGAAATCACAAAAGGCAGAAGGCAGCGGTGGGAAGGGGCGACAGCTGCTTGGTTTCCCCGGGTTTGCTGCGGAGATGTTTCTGCAGCAGCAGGGCTGCAGGAGCTGCAGGATTGCCCAGTCCCAGGCCTGCTGGGCTTGGGCTCCAGACCCTTTTGTGTCTAGATGAAGCCAGATCATCCCAACCATGCAATATTTATGATTTTTTTTTAGGTTAGAGCCTTAAACTTTAATGATGCATAACTTTTTATTTTCTTTGCTCCTTTCCTCACCAAAATAACATAGGTTGGATTTACTCTGAGATGATCAGGATAGAAATATTGTTCTGACTTGTCTTTCATCTTGTTACATTGTTTAATTATTGATGTTTAGATTCTTTTATTTTTTTCCTTGAAATGATAACTAAGCACCCAGCAACCATGCAAGGCTATGGGAGTTTGCACCATGGCCCCGGCAGCACGGGCTGCAGCCCCAGCATCACTCCCTGCACCAGGAGTGCAATGAGCAGAAGGGCTCGGGGAAGGCAGCTGTGGACACAGCCTGCAGGATCTGGCCCCTGGTGCGGGGAGGGAGCCTTCTCTGTGGCCACCTCTATTCCTAACCCAAACCTCTGCCTCCAACCCTGACGTACAGTGGGGGAAATTCAAAAACTAGAGAGAAGCAGAGCCCCTGGGCAAGGAGGAGATGTGGGGAGAGCCAGAACTTGCAGAGCAAAATGCAGAGCAAAAGGAAGAGCCAGAGCCCATCGCCCGCAGAGGCAGCAGAGGTGACGGGGCCCCACCGTGCAGGAGACCCAGGTGTGCACCCAGAAAGCAGGGAGGTGGCATTGCACGGGGCCTGGAAACATGTGGTCTGCTCCACGTGGCTGTATTTTGTTCCTAAAACGTCTCACACTTACCAGGAAGACAAGGCAGTGCAGGAGCAGCGTGTAGAAAAACGCGATGGTGCGAGCGGTCTTGTTGGACAGGATGAGCCGTCCCTGCAGCAAGAGCAGAAATTAAATCCCATGTCAGTGCGGGTCGGGGGACTCGATGCCCAGGGTGATTCTCCTGAAATCGAGGTGAGTTCAAGGCTGCGAACCGCGGGGCTTTCTGCTGGGCTGCCCCTGCCGAAAACTCTCCTGGGGCTTCGTTCTGAGCTTTCTGCCTGGCTCTGCCCCGCGCAGCCCTGCCTGCGGCTCAGCACGCTCCGCAGAGGAGCCCCGGCAGTAATTAAGTCTCGCACATCTTTAATTCATGAGCTGGTGGAACTCGTGAGCTGCAGCGTCCCTTTGCCAGCCGCCGGAGCACATGCTCCGAGGGTATTTCCGAAGGCTGCCTTAAAGACCGTGGCCCCCCGGTGTGGAATGCTGTGTGCGTGATGGCCAGGCACCCTGCAAAACATAAGCTCTTGGGGATGCCAGGCACCGCCAGACTATGGATTTTAGGGGAGCTGTGTGCCAGACCCCGGCTGAGGATGGATGGAGGCTCGCGGCTGGAGCTGGTGGCCTGGGTTGAGCCCACCGGGGTGCAGGAACCCAGCGGCTCCGAGCCCTCGTTTTGGAGATGCTGCTCATCAGCAGCCAACCCGGCAATGTCCGAGCCCTGGCCCACGACACCGTGTCCCAAGGGGAAAACCTGCGTGTCCATCCCTTCCAAAGAGACAAACTCGGGAACAACCACAGCCTAGAAAAGCAGCTTATGAAGAACAGATCCTGCCTTCCTACATCGCCACTTTTTACTCTTGCTGTAAAAGCTAGGGATTCATTATGGACATAAGCAAATTCCCCAAAACACCATGCGGGATTTCCAAGGCTGGCATTAAAACCCACAGATCTCCCACCAAACCAACTCCATGCTGAAATCTTCTTTTCTATTCACAGCCACGGCGGAGGCTGCTGTAACAAACAAGATTATGTTCTTAAATATTCCCAAGGAGTAACTCCCGTAAGTCAGTTTTTTGTAAATGCCTTTCATTAATTCTCCGTGGTGCTGGCACGCCACCCAATCCATATTCATGCTGGCATTTGCTTGGTTTTTATGCAAATGACAACTTTGCCTTTATTACAAGATATTTCTGTATTCTGTGGCTGTTGCAGACCAGCGCTCCCGTGTTAACCTCTGTTGCGCCAGATAGCCGGGGGTTAACATCCAAAACCTGACCCTGCGCCTGAATGTCACAAATTCAGGTACAAGTCGGATTGTCTTGATGCCCACATCCCATTTTAATGCTGAAAGTAGCACCCATTCCTGAGAGATGGCAGCCAAACCCCACCACGCTCCGGCGAGGAGCCTTTGCTGCTGCAGACACTGGCAGCTCCCCAGTATTTTCCCTGATGCTTTTTTGGAAGGAAGAAGAGAGGGAAGGGTCAGGGCATGGGAAGAAGTTTTTCTGGGTGATGGAGCTAACCCCAGATGCGTGGCAGCTCGCTGCAGCGCCAAGCGCCACGGACCCATCTCTGGAGGGTTCTGGGGGTGAACGTGCAGCTGCAGGTACTTAGACGTGATGTGAAGGACGGGGTATGACGCTAGCTGGGGCCACCTGAGGGCTCCTCTTCAATAATTCCAGGCGGAGGTTTGGGAAGGCAGCAAAAGGCTCCGGAGCTGTGGGCATGCATGTGGGTGGCTGACAGCAATTCACGATGACCCTGTGGGACAGGAGCTGTCCCCGAGCTCCCGGCCGTGACACCGCGGTGGGCTGTGGCATCGGGGCTGGGTCACCCGATCCGGACAGGTCCCTGGGGAGGAGCAGGGGGAAGGAAAGGGCAAGCGAGGGAAGCGATGTCTCATCCCTCTGTTGTAACAGAGCCATCTGCTACTGCCCGTGAGGGAGGACCCAGCGCGCACCCTCCTCTGCCAGCGAGGCGGCAGCGAGGGGCCAGCACCGCTGCGAGCTGCACCCAGCCTCCGGATGGAGGCAGCGTTTTGAGAAAAAAAAAATCCAGAAAATAAACCTTTCAGCAGAGGGAAAATAGAGAAGCTGCTGCTGGCCAGCACTCCCTTGCTGAGATATAAAATTCTGGGGACTGCAGCGTGGGGCTCCTGCCCCGAGCCCCAGCATGGCCCTGGCACGCTCTGCACCCCTGGGCTTGCCCCCCGACCTGCGGCCCACTCACCATGCTCAGCGTGGCTTTATCCCAGGGACTGAGGCTCAGGTACTTGCGCTGGCGCTCCTGCAAGAGGAAGGTACAAGAAGCTGAGCCTGGGGCTCTAAGGGCTGATTTGGGGGATGGAAGTCAGGGAAGATTTGCTGCCAGAGGGGCTGGTGTGGAGGGAGGGGGCCGGGGGCTCCCCATACCTTCCTGCTGAAGGAGGAGAAGGGGTCCAGGCGCTCTTCGTACTGCGAGGAGTAGCGGAGCTCGGTGTCATCCCTGCTGCTGCCCTGCAGGAGCGAAGACAGGGTGAGACCCTTGGCTGGCACGGCTGCACGTCCCTATCCCCCCATAACCGACGTATGGATGGGCAGCACAGGGCCAGAGCCTCCCTGTTTCCCCCCAGGCACTCACACTGCCCTCCCCGGCCTCACTTGGAGGAAACAACCCCAAAGGATGGAGCCGTGCAGCCCCGAGCTGGCCATGGGGCTGGCAGAACCAATGTGCTATTGCACATCGCACCCCAAATTCCTGCCGGATCGGGTAGGAGGGGAACAGCGGTTTATGAGGAGGAAATCACTGCTTAACCCCACGGCTACTATCAGCAGGGCAAAGGGGGGGGGGAAATTAAGGAAACCCCTTAACAGAAGTGAAAGACTGGGACGGGTTCAGAGACGCTCGGTTTTAACCCCCCGGGACAGGGGTCCCCCCGCCGCTGCCGTGCCAGGCGGCCTTCCTGGGGAGCTCCTGCCCTGCCCTCATCCGGCACGGCCACCGGTGGCTTGGATTCAAGGCGGGCAAACCCCGCTGCAAGCAGACCTTTAGCAAATGTGCCCTTACGTGCCGCAACGCGATACTCCGATGAGACGAGATCCCAATTTAGGGGCTATGAATTCATTAGATCCTGGCCTTACTGAATGATCTTTGATGATTATTTTTAACTTGTCACATGCCTGATTAGGTCGTGAATTATGCAACGCGACGCGCGGGAGGCTTGTGCTCTTTAGCTCATGTGAATGGCATCCAGGGGTTGCCTTGTGGCACCAGATAAACACGGGGATGATCTTCCGCGGGAGACACTGGCAAAAATGCCAGAGGGGCCAGCCTCACCCAGGCATAAATACGAGACCCAAATAAGGTCCTGCACGGCTGCGGGAGTCTCCCATCCCCAAACGCTGTTAAAATGTCCATCAATAAAACGGGCTCTGTGCAGCCAGCCCAGAAAGGCAGCAACCCGGGGGGGGTGGCAGCGTTACCGCAGGGGACGCGGTGTGAGCAGCAAAGCCTGGCCCTGCTCCCCAGCCTCCTCGTGGCATTACTGGGATCAGTGGGAGGGTTTGGGGCTGGTTTCTGCTCTTTCAGGGACAGCGCTGGCTGCCCGGGAGTGCGGGAAGCAGAGCAGCTCTCTGCTGGCCGCAAGAAATTTGGGTGAAAGCTCTGCTGGAGCAGCCCCTGGCTCGGGCACGCAGGCGATGCTCACAGCGATTCCTCCGCAGCGCACACGGCGAGAGCAAAGCACCGCGCTCAGCCCCGAGCTCTCCGAGCTCAGCCGCGCGACTGAAAGCCTGCAAAGGCAGATGAATGGCCTGAGCCAACCTCCCGCACACCAGCGGTGGGCAATGAGTCACCGCACTGCGGGAGGAATGATTTCTCAGCCTCTAACTATGGGGATTTCTTGCAGGAGAGCCTGATTTAACTGCTTGCTGCCTGGTCGGGCAGGAGCATCCGCAACATGCCCGCCAGAGCACCATGCTGCAGGCAGCAAGCAGTAAAGGCATTGCAGGGGCTCTTTTGGGGAGGAAACATGAGCATCTAGCACACTTCAACGTTGCCTGCCCAGCAGATGGGCTGGGGGCCCACTCCTCTAGGTACACCTCTGCATCCTTTTTCACCCTAGTTATCTCCAAGTCTACAACGCGAGGTGCATGTGGGTAACGTGCACCTTCCCCCCTGCTCTCGTACGCTGAGGGTAACGGTCTATGCCTGGGGTCCGCCTGTCTGTGCCAACCCGTCCGGAGGACAGACGGACAGCCACTCACCCGGCCAGGGTAGCTCTGGAGGAACTTGATCTTCTCGTAGAGCTTGATGTTGTCGGCTCTCAGGTTGTCCAGCTCGCTCTGCAGCGCGTGCACTGTGTGCTGCATCATGCGGTTCTCCTGCACGGGGGGAACAGAGGGGCCGTTAGTGGTGAGGCCGGGCAGGAGGGGGACGGGGGCTGCCTGGCGCACCCGCCTGCGTTCAGCCCAACACCGGCAGCCCCTGTGGCACCACCAGTTCCCTGTCCCGATGGGGGATGCAGAGCCATGATGCTGAGCTTCGCTCCTGGGACTTCAGTGGAGCCCCAGGGCGGACGGGGTGCTCGCGGTCATGCCAGGACAGCCAGAACGGCGTCACCTCACCATACAAATGTGGGCAACTTGCTGAATCCCAGAATGGCTGAGGTTGGCAGGGACCTCTGGGTCCATCCGGTCCAGCCCCTGCTCAAGCAGGGCCACCCAGAGCAGGTTGCCCAGGACCACATCCAGGTGCTTTTTGAAGATCTCCAAGGGAGACTCACAGGGAGATCTCCCCATGAAACAAGATCATGTTTGCCCACAGAGCTTCCAGAGACGCTGATTCAAGTCACACTGCTCAAATGGGGCTGGAGGATGACCGGGCTATTTACCCATCTGCGGTCCCTGGATCTAAAGATGCTGGGCATCCTCAACGTCACCGCAGCAAAGCTGCACAGGCCCCACTATTGGTTCGACAAAGCCATGCAACAAGGGTGATAGGGATGTGCAACCCTCCTCAGATTGCAATTATAATTGCTCCTCAATGAAAATTGTCCCAGCTGCTGCTGAATGGGGCCCCCAGTCCCAAACCGATCATGAACCCGACCCCTCCACAGCCAAAGAAGGGCTGGGGCAGCCGAGGCGGGCATTGGGCAGTGCAGAGCCTGCCTGCCTGTAGAAGAGGTTATTTTGAGCTGCACTTCAATTTGTAGAGCTCTTGGGTAAAATTTTCTCTAGCTTGCAGCGGCGCTGCTGGCGTTGTGCTGATGATAAATCCCCTGCAGGCCACTGAAGCATCCAGCTGCAGCGTGCAGGTTCCGCCCTCCCCGCCCCACGTACCCCCTCCAGCTCCTGGTTCCTGGCCCGGAAGCGCTCCCTCTGGCTGGAGATGATGGAGAGGAGCGAATCCACCTGCCCCTCGGGGAACGGGGCACTGGGTGATGGCGGGTGACCTGCGGACAGCACTCGGCATCAGACAGGACCCGGCGGACGCCCACCATCCACCCCGCAGCAGCAGGGCTCGCTCGCCCGCAGCCACCACCAGCTTGCTGTGCCCCAGTTTGTGGGTGCCCCACGTGGCCGCCCCCATGGTGGGGCTCTGTGGGTGCCCAGGGGGCTGTGGCCATCCCTCCCCGCCTGCCCTCTCAGCAGCAGGAGGCATCAGCGGCCGCGGAGAACTGCATCCCCAAGGCTGTGACTCAACCGCTGCGCAGAGGAGCTATTCATAGCGCAGGACGGGTGGCTGCAGGTTGTTTGGCTTGGTGGGACTGTTGCCGTGATATTGTTTATCGTGTGTTTGCAAAACCCTTCAAAACAACAAAAAAAAAAAAAAAAGGGGAAAGGAAGTGGGTTTTCTTCCAGAGGAGCCAACCGTCGTTATTTGTTTGATTCATTTTATGCTGCAGACCTCAGTGCAGGAGCTGATGTAAAGGAAATATTTAGCTCGCTGGCTCCAGAGGGGATCTGGTGGGGAAAGAGCAGAACCCAAAGCACGGGGTGTGTGCTTCAGCCCAGGTTCAGTGGCTTGGCACACACCCGCTGCCCCATCTCACGAGGCCCAACAAACCGCACCGAACACGGCAAACCTGCCACTGTCCCCACTGAAGGACACACGCTGAGCGGGCCGTGTCTGCACCCACCTGGAAGCATCTTCACGGTGCCATCCCCGGGGGGGGGCGACCGCCCTGCCCACCCCTCCGGGACGGCTCCCGCCCGCACCCCAGCTCGCAGCGCACCCCGGGCAGTTTCACGCCTGCTTCTCACCGTAAAACAGCGCGGTGGCCTCCTTGATGGGCTCCGGGATCTTCTCCAGACTGGGGACGGCTGCGCCCTGGGTGGTGCAAGCAGAAGGGACTCAGCGGTTCCCACCCAGCACCCATGGCCCTGTGGGGAGTGTCGCTGCCAGACGGGGGCTCAGCGAGGGTCAAGCCCGAGACAGTGCGGAGAGGTGATGCTCAACCCTCAGATCCCTCCTTTCCCCAGCGAGGAGAAGGGCTGCGTGGTCCCCCAGATGCCACCCCTCCCGTGCCAGCACTGTCCTGTGCATGGGCGTGCTGCAATGCCCAGCTGGGTGAGGGGTCAGAAAATAAAAAGAAAGAAAGAAAAGGNTGTGGGCCACCTCGAGCCATCCCCGCCGGCTGACGAAGCCGAGGTTACCTCCGCATCCGGGCGGTGCACAGCGGACAGGGCCTGGATGGTGCTGAGGTCGTGCTCCAGCTTGGCGACGAGCTCCTTCTGGCCAGCCAGCGCGGACACGGCCTCCGTCAGCTGGATCTGCAGCTCCGCACAGCGCACTGCAAAACAGAGCCAGGACCATCACCAGGGGTCCAACACCGTGCACTGCACCAGGGGGACACTGGAAGAATGCGGAGGTCCCTGCCTGGAGCACCGAAGCCAGCCCGCAGGCAGCGACCCCAATTTCTCCAGGGCTCCGTCCCTGTTTCAGGGGGCGGCAGGAGCACATCAGTGATCTCTGCTATGCTCTGGACAAAGGTGACTCGCCCAGCCCGCCTTGGTGCAATGGGGGACAGGGGGACCAATCCTGCCCCACGGCACAGACCAAGGATGCGCAACCCCTGGGTCCCTGCCATCTGATTTTCGATGGAGGAGCATCCTTGCAGTTGTCCCACCCAGGTAAAACCCATGCCCTAAACCACAACAGGCGTTGCCTGGGATGCTCCAGGAGCAACCCGAAGCCTCTCACTCCCCTCATGTAACCCCAGCCCAGATGTGGAGCAGCACAGACGCGTCTGGGCTGGAGCGGAGCTACAGCGAGAGGCACAGGACCGGCCCCGCAGGGCAGGTGCCTTGCTGTGGTTGCAAATACATCCCGAAACACGGATCCACCTTTCTGCCTTGTTGCAGGCAACATCTGGGCCTCTGCCTGGCTGCAAACCCAGCTCAGACCATGGCTCAGCCCCTGCGTTTTCCACACCGCTTTCCTGCAACGCAGAGGCTCTGCAAGTGCAGATTTCCCCCCCCTTTTTATCCAAAATGCAATTCTTATGTTACCCGTAAGGGACCAAGCCTGTCTGCAGGGAAAGGGAGAGAGTACATGCTTCAGATACAACGCATGAATTTTCTTTTTTCCCTGCGTGTTTGCTTTTTGCAGGCCCCAGATAAGAGGCTCTCCGCAGCCCAGCAGCTGCACTAGCCGAGCAGCCCCACCGGAGGTCAGTGTTTCTAAAGAAATGAGGAATGGCTCTGCGCTCCCAAAACATGGGTGGCCCGACGCAAAATATTTGCATTAACAGAATTTGGAAAGAAGAAAACCTCTTCCCTACGGTTAATTATTTAATTGACTGTCTCTTAAAATTGCATTAAAACATAATTGGGAAGCTATTGCTAGCCAAGCCTGGGCTGTGGGGCCCAGCGCTGCTTCCTGCAGCCCCAGTTGGCACGAACAGGGCCCAACGCTGCTGCCGGGGGCAAGATCCCTGTTGCAGACCCCTCTGCAAAGCCCAGCTCCGGCATCCCGCTGTGGCTGACCCCGACTCCCCAGCTTCTCTCTGAAACAATCTTTTTGCTTTGGAGTCGCACGGAGCGAGTTTCGCCTTTTGCTTAGGAGAACGAAAGGGCACCAACGAAACTCGTCTCCCACAGACGGGAGCTGGACTGAGTTCTGCATGGGGCAGCAAGGATGGTGTCAGCAGTTGGCTGGGTGAACTCGAACCTTCTTGGTATGGTTTTCCTAATCCAAATCCTCCGTGACACTGATCCAAACATCTTGATCTTTCATCTGGCCTGGCTGGCCAATAACACCTTGGTCATTAAAAAGAGTTTCACGATGTCTCTGTAACCAGGCTCCCAGCAGTTCAGCACAAACTGCCTACACAAACACAGGGGGTCGAGCAAGTCTGTGGCTACCAACCGCTAAACTTGGGCTACCGCCTGAACACCGCAGCCCTGCAGGCACAACTGCAGGACCTTCCTGGGAATCCTGGACTCGACGAGAAGCACCTCTCAGCCACAGGCCTCTTCCCACACACCCTGCGCGACTGACCTGGAGAAGCAGCGAGGGTCCCTATCGCTGTCAAGAAACTCATGGGGATGGAGTAGCACTGATCAGATGCATTTTGCAGTAAGCAGACACTAGAAATTAAATCACAAAGACATGTGAAGCAAGGATGGAAAAGCCCAGGTCCCCTTTCTGCCTGATTACCCTGATCGCCTTCCCCTCTTCATCTCTCAACTGCGGGATCTCCAGATCTTCCTGCCATTCCACGTCTCACCCAAGGACGGGTGAAAGGAGACTTCTGATTTCCTCAAATCTTTCCTGCATCGCTCAACATCTGGCCTGATGAAATACCTAACGTCAGTGGGGAGGGCGATCAGGCCCTCTGCAACGAACCAAGCCCTTGCAAAAGATTGGTTGTCTGGAAGGATGAATAATATTGGGAAGGCTCTTGCAAAGCATCGTATCCTGACCAAAAGTGAATGAGTGATTAAAAAGAGCTTCTGCTGAGAGCATATGCTCTGAAGAAGACATCTGTCTCCTGTACATCCAGCCCCTGAAGAGCACAGCCGCAGACGACATTGCCGAGAGACGCGTGCTTCTAGAAAGATGCAAAGTGTCCATGAGGTGTCTCAAGCAGGGAGAAAACAAACGGTCCTAAGCTGAGAATAAAAGATTTAGATGCCTCTCACGCTTCCCTTTTGGACAGTACGGCCAGTCTCGCACTCCTCCCGAAGCTGCAAGCGAAAATCCTTGCAGTGAACACCGAGGAAGGCCCCGAGGCTCCGCGGGCAGCTCCGGGCCCAGCAGCGCAGGGGCTCGTCGGGAGCACCCCAGGCCAGCGGGCCCAGCGCTGCCACGGAGCAGCAGCAACCTCGGCTCCTGTAACAAGCCCCAGCAATCGGACTCCCTTGGCAAATCATCCAAAATAAACAGCATCTGTTTTCACAGATGGAGAGAATTAAGACATACTAGCAACTTAGTTTGAAGTTATAAGGCCAGACATAAATAAATGAGAGGCAATCTTTCCATAAGATGGTGGCTTGATTACTGAGGATACAGACAGATGAATAAATCACCTTGGGGTGAGATAGGCTGTAACTTGCTACACATCCATGAGACTGCAGTAACTGCTCATGTGAATCCCCTTAGCCCGAAGGAAATGAGAGGTAAGTGATACTGCTGAAGGGATCTGCAGGGTAGGAGCACACACATGGGCAGTTATTGCAAATTAGCTGATGCTCTGCACGTTCACACCCTCATTTGCCTCATGGTAACTTTTTAATCTGCCTCTGTTACTGTCTGGCCTCCTTGGATTTACATAACTGTAAAAATACAAGAAAACAAGAAGAGAAATGATGTGGCATGCTTGAAGCTTTCTTTGAAAAACTATCCTCTCAGAAGTCAACCAAAGTGCATTGAAATCCAGTACTTCAAAGGTTTTAGGCCTGTTTTATTGACTGGAAGGAAGATGATGGTAAGATAACCAAGTCTTGGACTGCCTTGACTTTAAGGCTGAGAAACCCAGGCACGAAGCCGGAGACTCGCTCAACACAAACACTGGTGTCTGAGTGCGCCAGGACGAGGCGCGAGATCCAAAGAAAGCAGCAGGAACTGGGTCCTTTGATTTTTCCAGCTTGCTCAGCCTTTCCCCATGTTGGGCCATTCTGGTCAATGACCAAGTTGCTGAGGACAGTCACTTAGAAGCTGAAATGGTCGTTCTTACCCATGCAGAACCAGACGTTGAGGCTTTTTGGCATTTTTCTCTCATGAAACTTTCCAAGCCAAAAAAGTCTTAGCTCCACTTCCACCTGATGCCAGAGCTCCCAGGTTTATACATAAATTAAGGCACAATTTCAGGCTCTTGAAATACTTGGCATTTGGCTTTTAAGGAAGTCTGAAAAAGAGGGTACTGTTATTGCCCGAAGTCCTGCTCCCCTTCCAGGAGAACCAAAGGGAGATGACTTGACTCTGCGCTTTGTAGCTGAAGGGATGAGGGGGAACAGTGTCCATATGCTGCAGGTTCTGTCCTGGCTGAACCAGGTGATTTTCTCTGCCCTCTTCTGGTCTATGAAGATGCCAAGGAACAAAAGATCAGAGCCAAAATCCTTCCGCAACAGAAGCGTGTCAAAGGCCTCTTCATGTCATACATCTCAGCTGTTCCAGTTCCATCTTGGCCTTTTTGTAGTGTGGGACAGCTTTTCTGCATGGTCCACAGTTGCATGGGGATTGTTTATTTGCTCTTAACTTTATGCAAAGTCTCTTCATTGGGGCTGCTGTTGCTGTGAGCTGTCAGCAGGCCGAGAAACAGGACAAGAAGGCAGGGAATGATTTAACATTTCTTTACTGCAAGGCATCAGAGCCCTGCCTCTCAAACCTAGTGGGTCCTCTGTGGTGCAAATCTGCTCAGAAGGAAATGCTGAGGAGCAGGTTGTAGCAGAGAAGCACAGCCAAGCTGTCTCCTGAGGTCCACCTCACCTCATAAGGCAATGAAGAAACATCACCATCACCTGAAGGGGTGTATATTCACTCTGGTGAGATTCTTGGAATAAAAATACTGGAGATGCAAGTGGTCCAGAAAGCCAACCAACACTGCAGAAGTCACACAAGGAGTGGTCTTTTGGGACATTTTGAAGCAACCTCTTTAGACAGAGAGGGAAGAAAGGTCAGTCAGCTCTGAGAGTACTTGGAGCAGCCAGCATGCCTACATCCCGTTAGTCTGGAATCATCCTGGCCTGCAACTTTGCTCACAGGTAGCAATCAGGCTGTCCTTGTTTATCACCTCTGTGCTAGCCACAAGATTTGCAAGTTTTCTAAAAAGGGGCAAAAAAGAAAGCAGATGACAAAAAGAAAGGCATGATGACATCCCTAAAAGCCACCTGAAACTCCTAGGCACCATCTACCTAATCTTTAGCCACAGTTACCAGCCCTGGAAAAGCTCCAAGGATGAAGTGTAAAGATTGCTCTGCAGATGTAGAGGCTGCAGAAGATATCAAGAACCTTCAGCGACGTCCTTTGGGGATCCATGCGGAAGATGCGCACACCTAGATGTCAAGGGCCAGGACTGGCACTAGCGAAGGCAGGAAGAGCAAATCTTCTCATTTTTACTTCCCTGTACTGTCAAAAAGACAATAAAAATTAGGGACAGTGGAAAGCAGATCACACCTAACAGCCCGAGGACAAAGTTTGAGACTTCCACCCAGGTGACAAAAAGCTGGGAGCGCAGGGAAAAGACCCCCTCACCCTAACTGCCATGCTCACCACACTGCATGAGCACCCATCTTTGACCCCCTTGCAGACTTCTTCATCAGTGCCCTGAGATACATCCGTGAAGGTGACCTCGGGGAAGAGCAAAAGGAGCTACCAAGCCTCAGCGAGCTGCATGCCCGCCTCACAGCAGCGCATCCAGTGGCCCCAAGATTTGTGGAGGAAACGCAGCAAAACAACGCGGCCTCCTTTCCACTGGGCTGCAGCCTGGCCTGCCCTAGCCAGACACAAAACCCACCTCTCCCTGCACACGCACACACAGATGGGCACCATCCTAAAGTCCTGTGGAACAACGTCTCGTGAAAAACCGAGGGGCCCCGTGCTTTGAGGGCTGGATCCTTTTGGTATGCCCTGGGCTGTCATTAAGGAGCCAGAGTTCGCCAGCTCCTGGCCTTTCTCTGCCAACTGCTGGGGGAGGAGGTGCAGGCGCGATTTCTGCTCCCTCCCCACCTTTTCCCCCTTTTCTTTTACCACGACTCTGGAATTTTGAGGGCCTGCCGGGAAGGGAAGGGTTGAGGGATTTCTCCTTCCCTTCCTCCTGGCCCAGCCACTCCAAAATAAACAGCCCCCAGAAAAAAAACACAGTGCCACTTAATAAATTCACCCTGCAAGGAGAGAGATTTCACAGAGGAACGGATTATTTCCAAGGGTACTAAGATAATTACATGGGTAACTAGGAAGAGTTCAAGAAAACAGTTTGAATTTTCTTATCAGTTTCCCATAGCTTGGAGCAAAAAGAAAATAAAATGCTTTACTATAATCAAATCATGTTTTCTGAAGCCCTCTGTTGGCAAGTACACAATTTCTTCAGCACTTCCATTAAAACAGAAACACTTAGAAGAAAACGATAGCGTCTTGAAATGGAAAAGAGTGGGGCCCCAGAGCACCGCGTCAGCTGCTCACGCTGTGCCCTCACCTGCCGGGAGCAGGACGTCCCCTTGCCACAGAAAGCCAACCCAGCGGGCCCATGGCCAGTACCTGTGCCCCGATCCGCTCACCTGGTGCTATCTTATTCCTGTACCTAAGGATACCACAAAACTGGCTTTCTCACATTAACTCAGCAAATGCTTGTAGTACTTCCAGCGTAAAACCTCACCCTTCCTACAGCATCTAACTCCAGAAGCAGCTTTTGACCCGCAGAAACATTGGTGACATCCAGGCATGCCCCAGTGCTGACATTAAGTGCCTCTGGGAACAAGCAGCATACGCTTCTCCTTCTAAAAAGGGATTTTCAACATCCTTTTGAAGGGCTACCGAATGAAGCTGTCGCATAAGCTCCAGCTACCTCCACGGAATACCCTAGGTATCTGCTCCTGACTTCTGAGATGCGTCCCTGTGGTTTTGGTTGCCCTCTGAGTTTCCAAAAATCAACTTCTGGAGTTTTAGGCTTGAGAGGTCAGGCTGGGTGTATGCTGCTGAGCTACAACGAACCCCCTCCAGCTTCTTCAGTACCATGTCTGTGCTTTCACAAGTAAAATGCATCTTTGGCATGGTCACGTGTGGTTTTAGTATGTCAGGGCCAATACTGCCATACCTAAAGAAAAGTGCAACTTATAAATATACAACTTAACCAACTTGAGTCGTAACACTTTAAAAGTGTAGGTGTTTAGCATCAAGCTTAAAGTGATTAGGGTCAAATTATACAAGACAATGCCATTTATAGCAATCAACAGCTTGACCAGTCATTAAGCAGTAGGAAAAAAAAGTGTTAAGCCTAGAACCTTTACATCCTGTGGAACAACCTGTCAGACATTTCAAAAACAGCACGCATTTACAAAGAAATGAAGACATTATACACCACTTCTGATCCATTCCAAAGGGACCCACTCCTGCAGGACGGACCAAAGCTACAGATGGCAAAGAGGCAGCACAAAAGCAAGCACCAATGTGGGCGAAGCACCACGCTGCGCTGCGGGGCGCGAACGTGAAACCAGCCGGCTGGGTCCCTGCGATACCCGGAGGGAAGGGAGCACAAACTTAAGTCCCTCAAAATAAACTCCAATTCACAAAAACACAATTCAGAAAGCAGACGCAGCAGGCCAGGTAAAACAGCAGCACGCAGGCATGCACACACACATACGCTCCACCTGAAAACCAGAGTGTTCAAGCTAGAGGTTTATTCTACTGGTTTTTAAAATGTAATTCAACTGATGGTTTAAAATATCAGTTCCTTACTAACACCGGGATTTAAATTCTACACTCTGTAAATACTCAGTATATTTAAAGGAACAACATCTTACACGGCACTAGAAGAGGAATTGATCTTCAGATAAAGTATCTGTAAAATAAACAATGAGCCAAATATCGGGAAAATTCTTTCCCATTTTCATTTTTGAATTTCAAGCATTTCCAACCTCAATTTCTTTACTTTTTTTTTCTTTTTAATTAGCTAATACATTGTTTTGGTGCTCAGCACAATCCCCCTTGCAGTCTCAGACTCAAAATACATGTCCATGAAGCTGGGTGTGCACCTCTCACCGACTCCAGTGGCAACACTCAAATTTCTCTGCAGAAGGATACACTTTGGAAGCCTGACACTTAAATAAGGTATTGAAAACATCTCCCCCCCCAGAAACTGATACACAGGATGTAAATTTTCATCCCCTAGGTAAACACAAATCCCACCGAATCCAGCCCCTTCATTCCCCTGGACATCACTGACAGAACACCAATGTAAATGTTTGCTGCTTGGACTCAGGTCTCACCTTAATAAAGACAGCCCACGCGTAATTGTGTTTGTATAAAAGATATTTACTTCAATTATCACACCTAGGGTGCTAGTGAATAATAATAATAATAATACATCGTGTGAGTTTCATACAGTGATATTGCTTCTCCATATCATATAGGGACCGTTGTACAGTGCTGAGAACAAACATTATATGGCTAACCAAACAAAGACAGAAGAAACAATGCCATTCTGCTGACGGAGGGAGCGCTTCCCCGCTACTGCCAGCCATATAAACTCTTACTTTTTATGTTTAAACAAATACCAAGAAATAAAATGTTACAAAAGATGAGTCACAGCAACACAATGTGGGCTTCTCAAAGCTACTTGTACAAAAAATGACACTTTTTTTGGTCAATTGGGTCTTTGTGAGGATCTTTTTTTTTTTAATCTGTGATTGTGAATATAACAAACAAGCTCTAAAAACATCTAAGACTTAGTGCGTTACAGAAAAAATATAAAATACTGCTAAAAATGTAAGACACCACAATACACTGGGGTAAAAACTGAGCTTATTATTTAAAAAAAAAAAGTTCTCAGGAAAAAGTACACCACTTTCTGTTTGAGTTCATCTTGTGCTGTGTTAGTAGTCGGGGCATTTCAAAGGTCTGCCCATTATCATGGCAAGTAGTTATTGCACAAATGCAAAGAGTTAATTTTTTAATAAAAAATGAAAAGGGACATGAGGAAAACAATTAAAAAAAAAAAAAATCCCCCCCACCCCAGCCAGCCTCCATCTGCTTTGGAATTAACGTCCAAATTCGTACATTTGACATTCGCGGAGCATTTCCAGCGAGTGGGGCGCACAGTGCCCGCTTTCGTAAAAGGAACGGCAGAAAACGCTTTTCAACACAGAAATGCATAGAATATTCTGACAGGAACAAGCTTTTTTTTTTTCTTTTTTTTTTTTTTTTTAAGAGGTTATCCAATCGTTACCATAGGGCCTTTTTTCTTTTCTTTCAGACTACGTCAAAGGAAAAAGCCTCGCGTGGGAAATGCATCTGATGGTTTTTAGTGGGACACCCTTGAAAGGCAAAGTGCAAATTTGCTTCCAAATCCACAGAAGTGGTGATGTGCCCTGCAACTAGCTCAGCACCTTCCCCCTTTGCCCACTGTAAGGTTTCGCCGCGGGGCCGGCTGGCTCGGTGCTGACCGGCGGCCCTTCGCCCCGTCCCTCGTGCAGGCACACGCTCCCCTGCTGCAAGCGGGGGGAATTTCTAGCGCAACGCTTTTCGGTTTTGCTTCTGCAGCTTTTCTCTCGCTCGCTCGTGACGTGTCACCTAGCCAGGGAAAGCCTGTCTGAACGTGTCTCCACACCGCAAGAAAACTGAACGACTCCTCCGTGACAAAGATCAATTTACAACGTGCATTTCCAGAGTTCACACCAGGAAAAGTTGCTGCTGCACCAGGTGTTTTTTTTTTTTTTTTTTAAGTCTTGACCAACTTTGAATGAGAAGAAAATCAGCTTTGAGTTCAGAAATTCAAACATATGCCAACAAAGATGAACATCACAGGAAACCAGTCTCTCGTTTTAAATTAACACTCGAGTAAATCACAATGTACTTTGACAAAGGGGCACTGCATCTTCATGAAATTCTCAGTAGAGGCTCTAGGAGGCTAAGGGTATTTTCTCTCTCTGTATATTTTAAGTCTCTCACAACTGAGGCTCCTTATTCTCAGTCCTAAATTATTTTAAAACTATTTAAATAATATTATTTATTAGGCATTTAGATAAAATACTTTAAAAAAAATGATTGCTCTAGGAAACACAACAGGGGCACAATGATATGGATACTTAGACAAGCCGACAGCACCCCACTCCATCCAACTTTCTCCAATGTCCACCTACAGGATATGTATGCTCCTGTTGTGTTTATATCAAATAAAAACAAACCTCAAAAAAGAAATTGTTAAAATTAATCTCATAAATAGGAAATGTTAGATTGTTTTCCTAATTACAAACCACCTTTATGTATTTCACCTTATGATGCCGTAGAGAGAGCAAGCTTGAAGAGTGGCACGGAAGTGCTGCTAAGGGCTAAGGATGCAGGTGGGTGAAAGCCTGTCCTTCACACGACCGAATTACGACTGGAATGACTTTGCAGTGCCTCACCACCCAGAGCCGACCCCGCTCCGGGCACTGAATGAAGACAGCACGGATTCCCAGCGGCACAGAGGACACGGCAGCAGTCAGCGGCGGCTGGAGCCCACGTGTGGTTCTCGAGTGCTGCCAGACCTGCGAGCACGCGGGTGAGATTTCGCCTTACGAGCGTTAACGCTGCCGGGCAGTGCTGGGCTTTCTAACCCCGTACCCCACCGTGCTGCTGGAGCCAACCCAAGCGGATTTGTTTTTCAGGAACCTGAATTCTCTAAACTAGTGCTTGCGCTCGCCTATGTTCAGCGGATGGGACACCAACCTCCAGACGCAGAGTGAGAATTTCTATTGCACAAAGACTTAATGCACAGTGTTCGAAGTGCTCAGTAGCAAAGGGACAACTAACACTGGGCCGCTGAAGTGCTCCTCGGTTGGCGTTTTCTTCCCCCCCGCCCAAGTGAAAAGCAGGTGGCTGTGAATGCTGCCATCTAGATCACTGTGCTTTAGATTATTCTCCTTGAAGAGATTAGAAAATAAGGCACATAGCTTTCCAAGTACAGAAAGTTTGTTAAAGAATAGATTCTAGGAAAGTAGCAAGAACTAAAAACTTAATGGGAAATGCAGTAACGTACGGGATTTTGATGACATGCCTGTTGAATTAAAATAAAAGCATTTCAAACTAAACTAACCTCTTTCCCCCCCACAAAAGACTGATCCATGATCCCCACCTCTCGAGAGGTGAAAGGAAATGGAAGCCCTGATCAAGGAAAAAGAGAAGTACGACACAGAGGTGACCTTGCTTATTCCCCGCATGCCTCCTTTACAAGCTAGATGCTCAAGTACTCGCTGTATAGCCTGTACCAGCATCCAGAGGTAACTAGGTACTTTGGAAACACTTTTAAAGCTAGTAATAATTTACTCACATAAATAATACATCAAAATAGTACTAAGGGTCTAATGTAAACTAACAAAAGCCAGAGAAGTCTGACTGAAGGACTGATTGTAGAAAACATTTTTTTTAGTTACTCGGAGATAGGATTGTACTTCAGAGCAAGTCAAGTGCCAAGTTTTATTTCTTCTCTTGAAAACACAGACGCTCACCTTCCAAGAGGAACTGTGTAGTAGAGAATTTCAATCTCATTCCCAAGAATACTTGAATATTCAGCTCAGGGAGAGCAAGAATGAACCACTTGTTTGTATCTGTTACTTGGCTTAATTTACTGAGCAGTGGTTTTTGCGATTGATTAAATACATGGCAAAATTCTTTACTCTTCACCTTCCCACTGTACACAGATAGAGCAGAGTGTATTTTACTTGTGCAGCTATCTAGCATGTTAACTTCCTACAGGCCGTATCAAAGCAAAACCTTCACACCAACTGTTATGGTATGTTACAGATGACGTTTGGCCCTTAATTTCAAATCACCTGGCTTTTGCACATCTCAGACCCTCGGAATTATTTTTTATGTATTCTGAACGTGATCTTTTCCCTACCCAGGTTAGCTAAACCCGCATATCTCAAGAAATCCGACCTCTCCGATGGATAATTCTGCATTTACAACATGGAACTTAGCTGACAAATGGGAAAATAGCATCCTATGCATTAAAATACAGATTAGTTTTAAGCCTCCACTCGCCTATGCCCCAAACGATTTCATGTATCTCGCTGTAGCAACTCTACCGCACCACTGAGACCAAGCATGTAAATACTATACATACAGAGGGGCTCTCCCATACTGGAATCATGTACATACACACACTTAACAACTCCTAAAAATGCATATTCATTACCCGCATAGACAGAAGATGCTAACACAACTTAATGCCATTATTCTTGTTACCAATGGAGAGATTGTGCTGTTATGAACATTACCACAGAATTACACAGTAACTATGCCACAAGCAGGTATGTCACCGTAACAGCAGGAAATTCCTGGCCTGACTCTCCACTTCCATGGATCTTTGGATGAAGATTGTACTACATTGTACAAGTATCTCTAAAAATCAAACAAAAAGTCAAAGATGTGATGTCATGGGGAATTTAGGCATCTACTTTTGCTGTACTGCTTCCTGCATTATTCTGCTAGGGTTAAGAATTTAGTCATTCTCGGCACATGCCGGTTTCAACAAACAGAAACGATACTATGAAACCAACAGTTTTAGTAATATGGAATCTACAGAACTGTGGCAAAACTCTTCTACTAGCATCAACATGAGTAAAGCGAGTTTTTTCTCATTCCTAAAACAGCTGTAGAAATGCACACTTCCCTGGACAGCCAAGGACTTTGGGTTTGACAGAAAGGTTTTGGGAAAAGTGGGTGCCCTCGGTCCTTGGCTGCACCAGAGACTCTCACTAATAAAACCTCAATGAATGCCTTCCTTCAGCTGGGAAATGACCTTATAACTAATAACTTGCATCACGTATGCCACAGCACCACTTGGCTGGGGGGAAATCATCCCTGAGGAGAGAGATGGCACCACTCACACACCTATTTTTAAGGCTTTTTTGAAAACTTAAGTGCACAGGCCTAATGCTAACCTTCTCGAAAAGGATAAATTTCACCTTCAGAGCATAGAAATTTTATAACCTTGCATATTAATGGGGTAGGGTATAGTACATGACTTGGTCATGTAGGACAGATTAGTCCCTAGGCATAGCATAAAGGGCTTGTCTTGCTGTAAAGTTCATTATTAACTATATTTTACATATGGCATAGTCAATACATCCCACAAAAGGGATGGGGAGGAAAGAACTAATTTGTGAAATAATATTTCTACATTTCAGAGCTGAAATGCATATGGTGAAGGAGGCAGGGACCACTAGGTCACTTCTCAAACTAGAGAAAGTTGAGCCAGAAAAGAAACTTAGATCTTGTGCTTTCCAAGCCAGTGATTCTCCTTGCGATTTAAAACCATCCGGCAAGATTTTAAATCGCTGGAAAAAATATTTTGTTTGTACAGAATTTTTAAATTCTCTATTTTTTTTTAATAAGTTGATTGTATATGCAACACAAAGGAAGAAAATTCTGATGTTCAAATAGTGGGGCAACAGAAAGTGCAAGGGGAATGCAGCAGGCCAATGTATGAGTGAACTGAATACTGCTTTATGGCTGTTTTATCTGTGAGACACATGTGGGAATAAGAGGATATAAGCAGCTCGTCTCATCAGGGTCAAAACCCCGCTCACTCCCAGGAAAGACATGATTTGGTTTCAGTGAATGTGAAATCAGCCCCCTCCCACGTAAGAACCAACTTTTCTTCTCCTGTGTTTCTGATAGTCTTCAAGAAACACTCACAGCACAGGACTCAGCCACACACGGTGGCTCTAAAACAGAAAATATTCTAGGATATATACACTGAGTCAAGAAGACAGAGTTTAAGAAACTCACTTGTTAAAAAGACACAAACGAAGCAAAAATAGTGCCCTCCATCTGCATGCAACAACTTGCTTTTCTTTCAGCTTGCAACAAATTGCTCAGTAAGATTACTGATCTCTCTGCAACCTTGCTAAAGGCACTAGTCCAGATTACTGCAACATTTCAGTTTAAATAAACTGGTTTGGATTTAAGTGCAAAGAAGTGTCCAAAACCAAGTGATTTTTTTTCCTTGTATTCTCATAATTTATATATGGCCAAAATATTTTTTTCCTGTTTCTAACCCACCCTGTTTTTGCCAGAAGCATTTTTATTTCATCTAAGTTTTAAGAATACTTGAAATTAATAATTTTATGATGGAAAATGCCAGACTTCTGACTGCAACTGTACTAGTGGGGACTGCAATCACTGTTACCATTTTCCATTATTTCATTACATTACTTTGTCAGATTTCCCTCAACCCTATTCTATGTAAATTTATCACCTTTATAGTTTGAGTTACCACCAGAAGGATGCACTTGCCTAGCTTACTATTTCTCCTATTAAAGAACTGAAAAACAGCAACTTTTTAAGTAATTGGACAGAGAATATTGCATAGAATTGTCCCATTCATTAACCCCCTTCTCTACACCCATACGAACAAGTTAGATAAAAATAATGCAAGGATCTTTCACCTAATGAGAAAGGCACATGTATTTTTTTTTTCTTTTTAGCTGTATGATAGATCTTTCTTATTACAGCAAGGAGTTTATTCCTAAGTATTCACTAATTCTTGATATGGACAGAGTGCACTGATTCAGGTTCCTCTGAAGAGTGGCTCTATTTATAGACATTTTACAGATGAATAAATAAAATGGTCAATTTTACAGCATCAACAACAACTGCAATTAGAACCATTTCTGCCAATCATAATGTGCAATCCTGTCATCTGAAATTTGTATCCTCAAAAATGGAAGTGCATTGACAACCACACTGTATGACCCCTCTGCCATGGGATACTCTTCCCTTGCTTTTAGCTAAACCAAGTATTACACCTTTTTCCTTTCCTAACCGTCCAGAGAGAAAAATGACAATTTTTGCTGCAATATAAATGTATTTTTGTTAAAATAGCTTGGGCCCTTCATCCACAGCTTTAGTAAGAGCATGGAACTCGAAACAGAAAGAGAAAATAAAAATATTTTTAAAGAACGTCAGGAAAAAAACAGACTGGCATTACAGGTTTTCTGAAAACTGTCTGTGCTTTTATCCATCAGGAAAAGAAATGTTGTCAGCGAGTGCTCTGTTCCCAGGCTCCGTGCTCTGCAAAATGATCGTGCCACGGGATGAGCCCCACGTCCCACGCGCCTATGAACGCCTCTCGCTTCCCACGCGCAGTCAGCGGCTCCAGAAAATGAAAAGCCCTGGTGCTACTCTAGTAAAGTAAAGTAAAAGTAAAAAAAGTACACATTTTCCTAAAAGCGTTACTTTCCGATGCTGCACAAGATCAGAAATATACCTAAAATCTTTCAGTGTTGCTGAAGTTAAGTCTCTAAACCGGGGAGGTCTCTGCCCGTTTGGAAAGCCAGTAGGTAGCTCATCTCCAACAAGAGAATCTCAGCAGTAGTTCAAGCTAATCCGTTTTACTTTCCAATGGAACAGAAAAGCAGCTGTGACCTTGGCTAAAAATCGGGAACAAACAGCTGGGAACATCACTTAAACTCTACGAGCTTGGTCTGAGGGTGTTCGTCTGCCCGTGCCCTTAAATAAGGTGGTCACTAAGGAACCCGAAGTGACGCCCAGCGGGACGGCCGGGGTCACCCCCATAGCATCTCAGCAGGCTAATCCACATTCAACGCAGATCATTAAATATGAAACAACAAAAGGAGCTAAGCCATTAATAAAGTGCCAAAAATATAGGAAATACTGACAGCATTTTGATTAATTTTATAATAGATACCAATGACAACCCTTGGCAGGATGGAGTGACTTCTGACTTATGAATGCTGTCTTTATCCAGCAAAATTACATGATTCAAATGCAATAATGGAGCTTAGAATTAACAGTTAGTGTTATAAAAGAAAAATTTCCTCTAGGGCAAGCTACAGATATGCTTTTTAAAAACCATTATAGCATTAAAAACTGGGCAGACGCTAAAAAACCCTAAAGAACTAGTGGAAACCTGAAAAGCAATCCAAAAACAAACAGGAAAAAAAAGATACAAGTTTCAAGGCACTTACGTATTGCTTATTAAGAAGAGAGATTGACCTTAAATGCTGCATTTGTGTTCAACCTGTGAATACAGTTCTACTGTCGGATAATGCAGCAAGAGCTCTCAGTAAGCATTATGGAATGCAATTATTTAGACACAGGCACAAGAACAGTTTGGGGAATATTAATTTAAAAAAAAAAAGATCAAACAGAAAAAAACCCTCCCTATCGAGAAAGCCGAGCAACCACTTGACTGCATCAAGCACCTGGATCTCAAATCAGCAGACAAGGACAGTAGAAACAGACTGGCAAATGTATTGCCTAGAATTACTTAAAAAACAAAACAAAACAAACAAAACAAAACACAACCTGAACCAAACAATAAAGAAAAAAATTAAGAACATAAAATATCTGTGTCTTCTCCTCAGAAGTTTTGCTTCCTGGCTGAAGACACATCTTGTTATGACTTGTATTAAGGTATGCGTACTTTTACCAGGACGCACATTTATAGATGGAGCTGTGCTTTGTAAGTCAAACCAGAACATTGTACAGACACAGAGAGGTAACACTTTGCTTCACCACATTATTTCCCTCGCTGGCCTTTCCCGTGGACTAACTGCACTCCAGATAAGAAGCCAAAATCGCTTCCAGTACGGGCTGTCACATACTGGTGTTTGCTATTACAAATCATCTCCTCAGCTCATCACAGAAAGGGGCAGCTGCTCTCTCTGTTCCTCAATTTTAGTTTTGCATCACAAGTCCCCAATACCCAAGGAGGTATCCTGAAACAGCTAGCAGTAAAAATAGGAAACAAATCCCTGCCTTTCAGCCTCCTAGAGCCTTCTTTTCTTATCATGAAAAGGATTGATTTTAGTGTACTGATTCTTAATTTGTGAAACTTGCGCTAAGTGCTGCTGTTGCATGTTAAGAGACTGTAAATGAAATACATAAGTTCTAAAACATCATGCAAGAAATGTGGTTTCACATCTTACAGTCAAAAATCCTACTAATGAATTAATACAAGCACACTGAGGTGTAATATTGG
This sequence comes from Anseranas semipalmata, assembly GCA_013399115.1. Lineage (NCBI taxonomy): Eukaryota > Metazoa > Chordata > Aves > Anseriformes > Anseranatidae > Anseranas > Anseranas semipalmata. The sequence goes on from VXAA01007018.1 coordinate 1,007,948, forward strand.
GAACATACCTTTAAAGTCGGAACTCCTCTCCCCATCCCTCCCTCCCCCAAAATCAGAAAAGTAATATTAATTAAACTTAAGAAGTAATGAATGCACCATTAAAGTGTCATCAAAAAGATGCTGACCTAAGACAAAAGTTCAATGATACACAATACGGTCAAAAAGTCTTCAATCAATAATATACAGTATGACAACTACATCTTGTAAATTATACCCAATACTGCCGGCAGTCTATCCCTCTAAAGAATATTTGCCCCCTTTCATCCCTTCCTAACAATCAGATAATAAAATACAGCACCTATAAATAAGCAAAAAAAAATTATATATATATATATTTATATATATATATATATTCCGAAATCATCTATTGTTAGTTTTAAAGATATGGCAATAAAGGAGTCTAAATTAGCAAACTTGTAGAAGCCATAACTGATAAAACAGCTTATTGAAAAAAGGTGGCAGTAATGCACTCTATGTGTGCACAAGTACGTAAGAAAATACACAGACGTATAAAATTGCACGCACACACTCACGCACACACATCCTTCCACACACCTCTATGCTCACGCATATACATATAGACAACAGGAGGAGTTAGAGACAAGTTAGAATTTGATTTGTACTTTGATCAGCCCTAACCTGTGCATAAAATAATGGCAAAAGGCTGTATTTCTGCAGGGCAGAATGGGCTAGACTGGGACTCGAGAGCATGAATGTTTTGGTTTGGAGTTTGGGCTACTTCCATCCTGGTAAGAGCCCGCCTAGTCATTGCCATGTACTATTTTTCCACGTAAAAAATAAGCTTCCCACAACTAAAACATATTTAAAATCAGTGCTTGTGGTGGGAAGAGAGTCAGTAAATGGCCACCTACAGCAGGAAAACTTCTCTATCTGAGGCAGCTCCAGTCCCCTCTTAGTGGTGTGTGACAGCAGTCGTACACATGAACTACGCTTTCATCGATTCCAGGTAAGTTGAACATTTCGGGTTACAGAATACATCCCCGAAGTAGCAGGCTGAAATGTTACTGGCCAAGGTTTTTTTGAGCTATCTGACTTTACTGAAAGGAAATCCTGTACACTACGAACCAAGTGAAATGATCAAGTACATGCTGTTTCTAAGTTGTCTCCTAAACCTCCTAGATATGAGGTCTGATCAGCGTGCTCTGTGGTTAGAGGTTAAAAAGCAGATTATAAAATACCTAGATTCAGATTTTTTTTTTGTCCTGATTTGGCCTAAAATGGAGTGTATTAAACAAATTCTGGTCTGCAAAAGACCAGAATCAGTTAAAGCTATGAAACAATGTGCACTACGTGTCAATATTCTATTTCACTTACAAGAAAACACTAAGTCAGCTACCACAAATTAAGATATTTTCCTGATGTGACTTTTTTTTTGTTTTGTTAAAAAATATGTGGAGTAAATGTGTTTTTTTTTTTTTTAATTCAAAGTTTCAAACAACAAGATTCTTTTCTTTTCTTGAAAATATGTAGGAATCCAAACTAGTGTGTTTAGAGTCGGTTGACTGTGCAATCTCTTAGTGGCAACTGAACAGCTACAAAAAACTTTCTTTTTTTTTTCTTTTTTTTTTGAAAAATCTCCCCTTTTTTCCTGGTTTAAGAAGATAATAGTGTATTATCGCTCTGTAGCCATTAGATGGCAGATAAAAAGCCCCCTTTTAATATGTGGGTTTGATTTTTTTTTTAAACGTTTTTCTTTTTTTTTAAAGCCCACACCAAAGAGGAGGGCACAAGGCAAAGCTGTATGAGTTATTCCAGAAATTGTGGAAATCACTTAGGGCAATAATAAAAACACTTCAGGGTACAAAAAAGCTTGACTACACATTTCAGTTTTCTTCCTCGAAAACACAAACATAAATTGGGCTTAACGCTCCTTTTGTTTTCTATATGCACCTTGGCCTATGGCGTTTTTGCCCTGTGGCCCGCAGGGCGGTTAAGTGCGCAACACAATAAAACCAGTAGAGGTCCAGTTTCAATTCCCAGCTCTCCAGAGTTGGGCGAGTTTTAATCTCAAAACTCCCACTCGACAGCCTCTTCCCGACTCGCGGCCTTCTCCAAGCGGTGGATTATGTTGTTCAAGTTTGCTGCTTTCTTTTTCCTCAAGGAGCTGTCTCGCGTGTTCCTGGAGCTCGCGGCCTCGGAGAAGCTGAACAAGCTCTGGAGAGAGTTGGCTTTCTGCGAGCCTGTGGCCGGCGTCGAACTCGTACTTGGCACGCTGGAGATTTTCTCTGAACTTTCTTTTGACTTGTAGGAGCTCTCCCCTGTAAGGACTGAGGTGGAGGCAGCTGAGGTAGAGGCATCCCCTTCCGTGGCGGAGTTGGGCAGTGTCTCCAGAGCTTCGCCCGAACGCTGAGACCCCGCTGGAGAGCTCTGGCGTGGCGCTCTGAGCCTGCCCTCGTCGTCGGTGTCCTCCAGGCTCTCCGCTCCCAAGAGGAACGGCTCCGCTCTCTCCGAAGGCCTGGCGCCAGGCAGTGCCTCTTCCCCCGCTTCCAGAGCCGACTCCGCTTGCCCTCCCTGAGACTTTGTGGTTGCATTGCTGTACTCGTCCGCCTCTGGACCGCTCGCCTTTCCTTCAGGTGGGCCTTCCGCGTCCACGCCGTCGCAGCTGTCTCCCTCCGAGCTGTGAGCGGCTCTGCTGCTTCTCGCCGAAGGAGAATCGCTCGACCCGGCCTGGCTCTGGCTTCCCGCTTGGATCTCCTCGATGAACAGCTCCCGGCGGATGCGAGACCTAGGAGACAGAGGAAAGGGATGGTGAGTCTGCTGGCGGTCACACAAAGCCTCGCCGCTACTTAACACGTGCCTTCCCAGGGTACTGACAGCGAAAACTTGCAATGCCCTTTCCTAAGAAGCCAGCGTGCCTCGGCTACAGGACAGCTGCAACAAGCTGGGGCGGTGGAAGAGCTCACACGCTCAAATTCAAAGGACTGGCGAAAAAGGCGTTGGGAAGAATGTGAAATATTGTCAAGATGCTCTTAATTTTGTTTTCCCCGGCCACACACCCACTTCTGAGCCTGCTGTGCATGGAGGGACCCAGGCTGCAAAACCCAGACTCCTCCAAAACGCAGCGGGAGGAAGGTTGGTCGAACCCAGGATTTTCAGCAGAATACCATTTCTGGTAACCTGTTCAGTGCTTAGTTTTTGAGAACGACCCACCTGACCTTAACCAGCACATTTACGGTAATGACTACCCCTTCTAATAACCACAGCAGGCATTATGGAACAGAGCAAAAATATAAAGTTTATGTAGATAATCAATTTGTGAGAATATGACTTGTGAAAACCAATGAGAGAGAGTTTTTCCTTTACGATTTTAAATTAAGTAACATTCATAATTTTATGCTGAATTTTTACAGCACTGGACTTGGTTTCATGGACAGAGATGAAAGGCTCTGCAGTCTCCCATTCCCACGGGAAGTCTGACATCAGGAACATGAAACTTTACAATACACTGGACCACAGAAGGGATGGTTTTAAAAATATGAATACATTTCTAGTAGATCCAGTGGAAAATAGCTTATAAATACAAAAGAATTCAGACTTTAATAAAAATGAGCCACAATCTGTTTAAACAAAAAAGAAACAAGGAAAATAAAATCAGGAAAAAACAGCCACCAAGGAGAAACCGAGATGAAAGAAGTTCATCGTTCTGAAACCCTGCTGGGGAAGCACAGCCTTTTGACAGGTTGTCAGTCTAGAAGCCAGTCTGACTTCTGTCTTATTTTTTATTTAAAAAATTGATTTCAGAACATGAATAGTGACAAGACAAGCAGTGCATCTCAAGGGAATTAAAGCACTCCATGTGTGGCTAAAGCTACTCGGTGTTTCACCTTGTGCCTCCTGTTACTGGAAGCAGGTAGTACTTTCTCAAACACACTGCCTATGCTGTTTAACCAAGGTCCTTCCTCCTTCTTTCTCTGTCTAGAAGCTTCCATGATCCCCACAAGTACAGTTGAACAATTTATGAAAAAAATCTCAGGGTCTAGTCAATTCTTTCTTTATATCACTCTGTTAGCAGGAAAGCTTATGACCGCTGTTCACCAGGTCCCAATTTGCAACCAAGAGGGAACCTCGATGACCTGTGATCGGGGATGGGACTACAGACACAGGGAGAACAGAACTTAAGCTGTCAGAGTGAAAGTAACACTTTTGGTTTTAACCTGGGAGAAGTGCTAAGGGTCTTGCAAATCACAAGTGATGTCCCAACATGGATGGCTGTAAGAGTTTTTCATTTATCCCTGGATCTTGCTACAGAAGATAGCACACAATGGAAAAAAAAATGCGATGAATGCAAAACACCATCTGAATACTGCTTTTGAAGCTGATGATATTATTGACTTAGTTGAAATGCAACAGATATTTCAGCAGTACTTGCTGACGCTACACTTTTGAAGGATTTAGGGGGGTCTGTAATTTTCCCTAGAAGAATATTATACACCTAACAGAAGACCACGGGTGCTAGCATTCATTTTCTATTACCATTAGTTGCATGCATCCTGGAACATTGATTACCAGGCTGTATTCACACCTATAATCTCCCTGCATGGACATTGATACAGAACATGCTGCTTCTGTAACATTCCCCAAGTCAGGAGAGGAAACAGGTAAGAGCTTCATGCCTGCATGGCATTTAAAATACCTCAGCTCCAGCAAGACACAGAATGATGACAGTGTTCATTGAATAACTGACCACAGCCCTACAGAATACAGGTTCAATGTCTGTGGAAATCCCTGGAATTCACACCCAGTCCATTGCTTCTGGAATCTAATCTGGCTCCTGATTAACTTAGTATTAAATCTCTATGGTAAAGAAGAACTGGTGACAGCAGCTAGGAAATTCCAGAGAGAATTCCTACACGTGGAAGGTGTTGGCTTCAACACCAACACATCCTGTTGGCATTTATCAGTGTAACTCAAAATATCAGAGATCTCCTGGGGTATATGTTGAAGTTCCCTGTACAAGCCTTCACACAACACCAGGAACTCATCTAACCAAGCACAATGCTACAGTTCACTGAAAAATATGCCCATAGTAAGAGCAATGAAATTTACAATCCAAGAGCACTAGATTACAATTCAAGAAAGTTGGTTTCAATTCCTGATGCTTCTGTAGTATCACCCCATGACCTTACTGAGTGTCTGTGCCAGTTTCACCATGTGAAGTCGGATAGCAATTCCTATCTCTTACTCTTTCGCACAGTTTCTAAGACAATGGAGCATCAGACTCTGATGCGTCCTGTTAAGTGCTTCACTAACACAAGTATTAATTCAAGGCATATTCTTATTTTTGCTGTTCCCAGAGCCCTACAATTGGTATGGACGCAAAGCAAAAGACTGAGGCAAGTTTGCAAATGCGGCAAAATCCTTTATACCTATTTATATTCTGAAGTGAATTATTTCTTTGCCTGCTGAGGACTTTTTTGAAGTTTCTTCTACTGTGGCAAATAAATGCTATTGCTGACTCCCCATCTGGTAGATATAAAGCTAGATTCTGTTGTAGCAACCTCCTTTGGAAAGTGAGGTTTGGGCTGAATCCCAAAGGAAAAGCATCACTGCAACAGGATTCCCAAGAGACAGGAAGACTAACATGTCCACATCTGCCTCTCCCCCATGTAAAGTTTCTTTAAAGAAAAACTAGTATTACAGAACAGCTAGATGGTCTGAGGTTTGGAACCGCTTCTGTATGAAGACTCTTCAGTTTGGAAAAGCAATGGTTGAGGGAAGAGTATAAAAGAGAGAAATAAAATTGTGTGGCCTGAAGAAGATGAAGAGGGGAAAGACTATCCATTACTTATAACACATGAGCTGCGGAACAGTCAGACCCTGTTCCCCCAGCAGAACTCATAACTTGTACCTCTTTTGCAATGTCCTGCAAATGATTTAGGAGTACTTCATGCATGAAAGTTAAGAAAGTTACTGTACTAAGGAATAGAACAGGCATGTGGTTTAATTTTCAGTGCTGCTCCAACCAGGCTTTTATACCATCCCTTTAAAGTCCTAGAGACTCAGCAGAAACACATCTGGGAGCAGGTCCAGATCACTCAGTGCTGTGAGGCTTGTGCTACCCACCAGCTTATAGCACCTTGTTTATACATTTTTATTTTGTATACAACTGTCAGCACCTAGTCTCCATTAACGTATAGCTTGGTGTGGCTAAACACGCTGATCAATCATGACTTGTCACGCTTTCTCGCAGCACGCCTGAACAGGAGATCTCATGATAATGAGGAAGATGACACATGCCACCAGTGCTCCTGCACTTGTCTGCGTAAGTGAGAACAGCACATTTTGCTGTCAGGCCGAAGCGAACATATTTTCATAGGCATTCCTCCAACTTGTGTATAATTGCCTAGAAGTGGGAATTGGAATAGAGGCCTGTATTTGGAGAACTCTGAGCAGTGAAAGAGGCTGCATCTGTAGCGAATTCAAGTCAATGAAATTCAGTGTAAATATGATTACTCGTTGGTTATAATTTTTAAATTTTATATTGTTTACTATAAACATTATTTTACTATTGTACATAATATTTCTGAGATATCTCATTAAACTATGCTTCTTCTGCTTCAGCAACTTCCCTGTGAAAAGCTGAGAAGGGCTAAAGCAGAAAATACCCTTTAAATTTTAGCAGTTTTCTGAAAACAAACAAGTTTAGCAAGCCGCTGTTAGAATAATTAGGAACATTACTGGCTCCGAGTGAAGAAGCAGAATGGCATTAAACTTGGTATCTTAACTGTACCTGTTTAATATTCATTACAACAAATTTCTTGGAGAAAAGTCTGCTGAACTAATTAAGATTCCCAATCCCAAGCACAGCTGAAAATATGTTTATTCAAATCTTTCTAATTCTTACATGCCATTCCAGCATTGTTTCTTTTTATTGATGTCTCTAGGCCAAAATCTACTTCAACTGTTCAAATGTTGAGAAGGTTCCCTCTAAGACGAAAAAGGAACTGAACAGACCAACATCTTATTTCATTTCAGTGGCACTCAAATGATTTAATCATAATAACGGAACAAATCTGTGGCAACATCTGACTTCAGGGTTATTGGTTCTCTGTCCTTCATGACTGTGCAGAGCTTCCCAGAAATACAGCACACATCATGCCTATTTTCAGAGCTCAATGACCCAAGACCTAGAAAAAAAACCCTCTTTTTGCTCTTATGCTGGAAAAATGTACAATGAAACCAGTGCAATTCTGATACCATCCAGCAGAGGACAGTTTCAAGCAACCCCACCAAATGACCCAGTCATACAGTGCACACCAAATGTATATATATACATGAGTATGTCTGTGTGTGTGCATATGCAAGTAAAAAAGACCAGTCTTGCTTATTGCAATGGGTTTTATAAATATGCAACACAGTAGTGGACATCTCTATATCAACGCCCACCCCAAAAGCAAGACTTCTGTTTAAAAGCACAACTTCCATCAATATGTGAATATTGCTATTCCTCAGGGATGACTTAAAATTAGTCTGGAGTATTAGCATTGCTGTTAGTTAGAACCTCCCTGCTGTCAAAACTGTTCATTTTGTACAACCACTCAATGCTAGCAGAAGCAGACACAGTCTGCTGAAGTAAAGTAGCACCCTGCCAAGGCAAATAAAGTAAATACTTTATGAGTAGGGCTCCTGGGAGATCTCATACCTGTAATTGTGGAACCAGTTGATCACGGTGCTGGTTTTCAAGTTGAGCTGCGTAGCCAGTTCCTCAATGGTTTTTGGTGATGGGTATGGCTTTTGCTGGTAGGCTCGTTTCAGAGCTTCCTTCTCTTCTGGTGCCAGCACCACCCGGGGCTTCTTCAGCTGATGCTGCGGCTGCGGGCTGGCTCCCTGGCTGTAGTCTATTCCAGCGGATGAGGACTCACAAGACTGACTGTCACTAACGGAGCTGTGTCGCCGTTTCATGTAGGCTGAAAGAGAAGTGCATCAGATCAGCCCCAGCTGAATACAAATGCAAAATCAATGAATATATGAGCTGTGGAATAAACGCAAAGATGACAGGCTGTAAATGCACGGATGGGCTATTCAGAGAAAACAGAAGGGAAGGGGCATCATCAGAGATCAGAGCAAAGCAAACAGGGGGAGGATGCAAGAGACAGAAAAAGAAGAAAGAGAGGAAAGAAAAGACGGTAAATCAACTGGAAACCTGTCAGAGTTTTCTGCTTTTTCAATGAATATGGGACAGGAGTAACAGGGTTCAGTTAGCAGGACTTACTTTAAATTCACTCTTTCAAGGGTGGTGAACTACCACATAAGTACCTGATTAGGAGAGTTACCATTCATTTCAGCTTAAATGGTTTTGGTTGTTAAACACCTAAGGTGTACACTAAGGTCCCTCTAACATGTAAGGTCTCTGAACTAAAAATACAGCTATGGAAGTTGAAGGCAGCTGCAGCTACATCTCCAACACACGATGGCGCCCAGAGCCCGGACATCCCAGTGATGGGCTGAATAACTCATCAGGCGTTTGTTGCTTTTTCTTACAGGTCTTTGCTATAGCAGTGACAGGTTATGAAAAAAAAACAGCCCACAACATCCTCCTCCCCTACACACAAGGCGTTTTCAAAAATGCCTGTACTTTTAAGAAACCTCTTGCTGCACTAATGTAGCTCAGTGAGGCTGATGGCAGAAGCCTGCGATACCACTGCTGACCCTCCTCCCCAGCACAGACTGAATTATGCTGGCAAAATTCTGCAAGGAAAGAGTCCCAGCAAATGCTGTCACTGACTTGATTGATTTACACTGTGCGAAGGGAGGTGGGATTTACCGCACCTGGCGGTATCATGCACAAGCATTGCTAATGAGGGGGCTGAAAACGGCAAATATAGATGAATCTTGTCAATAAAATATTTAACAGCCTGTTAAATACCTTCTAGATTTTTAAGAGTTTAGGTATTCAAGAGCTGCAATTTGATAACCTTGCCTATTATGTTCCAGATTACACCAGCCTGACATCAATCAAGCAGGCACTAAATCTCCAACAGCCAGGAGCTCTGATCGGAGCCAGGGAGCGATGTGGGGCAGGTCACACTGGCCAGCAACTGAATTCTTCAAAAAAATAAATTTCTCTCTCTCCACAGCTTTGCCTTTAGGCTGAGGGTGCACAAAGAAGAAAAATTCAATGCAAGCAAACAAACTGAAATACTGAAAGCCTTTCGCATGCAAGCCAACTTCTTCTGGCAGAGCTCCTTGCAGGTCTGGCTAGGTCTTCTGTCTCCAGTGGGTTTCAGCATCCTGTCCTCTACATCGTGGTATGTGCAGTGGGACCTTTTTACACAGTGTCTTACCACCGTTGAACTGAATTTTGAACATGCCCTGTAACCTTTGAGGGTATCTGCATGGCCCTCATTTTGTTTTTCCTGAATATGACAGATTACCTGTAGATTGCCTACTGTGTAAGATCACTGATATGGAACAGACCGCAAGTTGCCCATGATCCATCACTCTGCCACGATACAGTCCTGCATGTGTTTGAAATAACTATAAAAAGCAAAGTTTTGGTTTCCTTTTTTTTTTTTTTTTAATAAATTTCATTAAAAAATCACCTATTTAAGTTGTTCAAAGCAGATGCAGAACTGTGTCGTGATTACAGGTAAATGAATTATTTCAAGGTGACCTACTGGCCTTCTTTTTGCAGCATTCAAGGAACTGTTACAACATTCAACCATGGAATTAATCATTCCAGGGATATAGGCTCACATTTATATAAGGCCTTTCATTTCAAAGACTCCTAGGTGTTATTTCAAACTTGCATTGATATGCAAAGTATACACAAGGTTCCCTTGTCTACGTTGACAATACAACCAAGAGGGCTGAAAGACAACATCTACCCCTTCAGCAATGTGCAGCAACTTAAAGGAGGCCAGGAAACAAAACAGAACCTTGCGTGGAAGATGTAAAACATGTTTAGGCTATCTCTAACTGGAGTTTCTGGAATTTGGTCAGGTGACTGAGTTAACACCAGACACCCATGCATCGGGATGCTCTGAATCTCTGCTTTCTCTGCCCTCCAAAGGATGGCATTTCTGGCAGCTCAGAGCTCCCAGCTTTAGACTCCTAAAGACAGCATGTAGCTGTGATAGCTTGGGAAGAATTTCATGCCCTATGCCCACCTCTGTTTGTGTAACCTCACAAAAGGTACAAGGACTTATTTGGGTCTCTCATGTGAATGGAACAAATTATACAAATGTACGTAATTCCCTAACATAAAAATAAAGAGGAGGAAGTCCCACTGTTATGTCACAACCAATAGTTTTTCTGGAGGATAATATAATATTAGAACAAATTTCTATTGGGCCAAAGGCACAATCCTGGCACATGGCCATGTGCTGAACTTGTACCTAAGCTTTAGGCTTTAATGGCGCTCTCTGGAAACTTTATAAAAGCTTTTCCCTTCTAATTCTTATTTTAAACATATGTGCTGCATGTAGACAACATAAGGATATCATTCAGCAAATTTTCAGTGACTGCGAGGCTCAAACTGGAATCCAAGTTGCAAACACACTTGATTTTTGGAGACATTTGATTTTTGTGTGTGATCAGTCTCCGCTTCTCAGGAGACCTGAAGAAAAAAACAAATGTAATTTGGGCAAAGGTCTGGATGCAGGTCTGAGACCAACTTGTCAAGGCTAGCTCTATCTGCAGAGTCTTGTTACCTCTTCTTTTCCCCCTGCTGTTGCCAACCCAGCATCACCGTGTCCCTCTGGGAAGACTCCCCAGCAAGTGCTCAGCTACAGACGATGCAGACACTATTGCAGAACTAGAGGCTGCCCACTGAGGTAAAACAGAGCCCCTTTTAATACAGTTTTTATCTTATGCAGTATTGAACAAGATTATTAAAAAGTGAAATAATGGGGAAATAAAGGGAATTAAATTTTCTCCTGACAGCAGGCTTCAGTACTGTTCAGTGAGGAGTGTGACGTTACCAGCAGCACACACACCGGGAGGTTATAAGGAAGAGGAATGAACTCCTCCCCAGCAGAAAGAGTGGTGCAGAGTGTCTCAGCCTACTGAGCGTGAACCCCTGGCTTCCTCCAAAGAGGTCAGTTAATGTACATTGCAAATTTTCAGAATCTCTTAAAAGGGGCATTTGTAGCATAAACTTCAGACTGGCAGAACAGGAAAAAAAAAGATATATGCAGCTCACCTTTATCATGATTATCAATCTACTCTCTTAATAAACTGTGGCAGAGAAATAATTGATAATAATCTTTTACTGGTAGCAGATACAGTTGCATTGTTCTTTAACCGACATTAGCTTAAGGGAAAGTTAAATTCTTAATGTGGCTCTAGCGCAATTTAAAAGGTTACATCACAGGATCCGTACCTGCATGAAAGGATTTTGCAGAAGATACAGGGTTGTATTCACTTCAGAGTGCTCTGCTATGAGGATAGCACTTACACAGTTCAGGAGCTCAGTACAGAGACTCAAATGATTTATAGCCGTATCTCTATTCAGGTGCCATCTACTCAGCATATGTATTGCACACTATTTGATAAGAATCCAGTTTAGAAAACAGTTTTGAAAGGATATTGTCAGTAGTACTTTTAAATTATTTTTATTTTACTTTCCTGCATTATGGGCGATATTCTCTTTGAGGCTATAAAAATCCCACTAGTTCACAATTTTATTTCTGTCGTATTTCTAATACAGCAAGAACCATCATGGCTCCCTTTGGTTTACAATTCTAAGTGGGAAACCCCAGTGGATCACGCTCCCAGAAGCAGATCACACACAATCTGAGATAAGATCCTGCACGGCATTGTGTTACACTGGTTACTATAACAAGGATTTGAGTATCTTCTTAAAAGCATGCAAGACCACAATTTTCCCAGAAGCCTCCTCGCTGTAATTTTTAGTATAATCACAAAGTTCTTGATCAAATGTGTTAATGCTTTCAGGACATCAGTCAACATCAGTGCTTTCAGTGCACACGATTAATGCTGTCTGTACTAATATCATTAAGGGATAGCTTGAGAGATGTATATATCATTAATTAGTTAACTGCTGATAATGGCAGTCTATGAGCCTCTCTTGTAAAATCACACGTACATACTAAAACCAGGGCTCTGAATAACCACTGTTTTTTAGTAATGAATTTAAAATATAGAGAGTAGGCTAAGATTATCAGGATATGCTCCATCGTAAGAACTTAAATCTCTCACAGGTGCATACTCATGACACAGCCATTTCACACAAGCGTGTCTGAACAAAATCACCTTCCCCAGCCCTATAAAGGCTACAGACTGAATTATTCTCCAACACCCTTTTATAAATGCTGCATTTTTCTTTCCTCTTAGTGACAATCCATGCAGGACTGGCAAGAAGCTCTCTCAGGAATCAATGCACAGCTCCTTCAGCCCAACATCTGTGACCAGCTGCAGCACCATTAACTAATAACCCAAAGCCAGCTCCCAAACTCACATTTCTCATTTGGTAAGGCAAGTTATCAGTGATACACCAGGGCCTCAGTAATTAATCTACAGGAGAATATAGCAATGATTTCATGACAGCTGGCGAATATTCATTTTTTTTTTGTGTATTTTTTTTGTGTTTTTTTTTTTTTGAGATGTATCTGCTTGAGCTAGCATCAAATAAAGCTAAGAAAAAGCTGTTATGAAGTCTGTTTGAATAACCTTCATAATACTGGATCAATGCTGCCTCTATACTCTTTATGGCGAATTATAAAAGACACAGTCATCTTTGAAATAATGGAAAACGTGAGTCAGCAGTCTGCTCCAAGTTACCTTTTTTCTCCATCCGTTTCATATCCATCAGCTTCTCCACGTTGTTGGGATCATTCAGCCACAGCTGCATGCGGACAAAGGGTTCCCGTCCCTTCAAACTCAGCTTGTGCCAGGGCTTCGGGCGAGCCAGAAGGTCTGAGACAGAGCCTTGTGTTAGCCCTAGGATTGTCTCCCCAAACAAACGCTGACCTAATATGAAATTGAAAATCGCATGAATTCATTCAGTTAAGAGACAAGGCAAACTAAAAAGACAGAACACATCTACGAGATCATTCATCAATTATTACTTCAAAATTGCTTGAAAACCCAAAAGAAACATTTAGAAGAATAAAAGCTCTCCCCACCCACTAAAAGTGTAAATATTGAGCTTTAACTTAATCCTTAGGATCTGACTGCGGCAAAGAGGGGAGCTCAACACCTTTGGGGATCAGGACCTAACAGTGGTAACAGTGTACATAAAAATAAAATTAATGAGATTAAAAATAAACCAAACTTTCAGCTAAGCAGGCAACTAGTGAGAGCAGTGAGGCTACTTAGCTCTTATGCAGGAGGGTACTGCAACGGCTTCGTTCCAGCAGGGCAATCCAAACATTTCAAGCAATCAATGAACCAAAACCAATGCAACCCCCATTCAGCAATAGTCATTTAAGTGTCCTCAAAGACACGTGTAAATATTTTCTGTGTTGTACTATCTGTGGTGTCCTAACAGTGTTTTAGCTACTGCAGATAATCACATTTTACAATATAACAGCTTTTCCTGTTTTTATAGCCTCTACAGTACTTCTAGTTAATAATTAATTTTACTTCTTTCAAAATGCTATGGTCTAGCAGGGTAAAAACTAAAAATGCTTTTCAACGTACAGCATTTGTAAGTGCATTAATAACACTAGCTTTATATGGTTAAGATCTCACATTGAGGACTGTGGAAAATGCCTGTGCAGCTCAGACCCAACCATACAGCTGGTTTCCTAAAAACCTTTACTGCAGTTTTCTTCCTAAGCTAAACTGCCTTGATATGCAACAGCTTTTGTTACAAAACAAAGCCTGAATTCATCTTAGTCATCACTGGTGATTCCTGATGGAAGTGCAGCTATCATGTATGTTCAAGGTAACCCAAAGATCTTTCCATCCTGACCAAGTTTAGGCCTCAGGGTCTTGTGTCTGATCCTTGGCTTTTGAACGCCCTCACTCCAACACAAAGCAGAACGCTTTTCCTTCACGTCCCAGCGATGCCAGCTGTATTAGCCAGTGACAACAAACAGATCCTGAGGGGACAGTACAGATGCCTGGGGGCTCATCCTCCTACACCAGTGCAGGACACACCAGCACTTGTAAAAGCACCATCAGCTCTTCCCTACACAGCCTCACCTGCTCCTGACACCAACAGGACGTGGAAAATACCTGCTCTGCAGACCCCTCCCATGTGCCTGACTCCATAGATCTCCTCCTCCTCTTTCAACACCCCCCAAGACTTCTGGCCTCATGATTTTTTTCGCCTGCACAGGGAGAGGAGCGAAGGTGGGATCAGTTAGAAGCTGCAGAACATCCCATGCGGATGACTGGGGCAGGTGGCTCTGCAAAGCTTTTGGACAAAGCAGTTGAGATTACGAAAGGTGGAGAGGAGAAGCAAGGACAGGGTTAACAAGTGAGTCTGCTAATAAGCACTAAAACTAACCCTGAAAATGGTTCTTACAGACTGAACAGAAACCTAAAATCAGAACTTACTTAAGTTCCTAAGTAATAAGCGATTCTCAACTTCCCTCAATATCAGGAAAATCAGAAGAAAGAAGTAATTCAGGGCCAATTTTAGATCATCTGTATTGCAGAGTTAACCTACTCCCTCCCTGTTTCTCTTAATGATTAAAAAGCTCAGTAAGACCTTATCCATTTACCTTTAAAATTGCCAGCTACTTTTGAGCTAAGACAGCTACTATAAAAGCAGTTTAAGTTGCCTTTGTAAATAACTTTCCTTTAGCATTGCCCACACCTCTTATGCCCAGGCTGTGCTCCGGCTGCAGTGGGGTGAGCAGAGCTCTGGCAGCCGCGGTGCAGCACCAGCACGGGCACCGCAACCGCCTGCGTGGCTGCGCGGTAAATGGGAGTGGGGACCAGACCCAGGTCAAACCAAGCTGCCAAGAGTAAAACGGCCAGTTTTGACCCAGAGCAGCTGGTCTGGTTTACTGTGCAGCCACACAAACAGGAATACTGGCACAAATGAGCAAAGGGGGCAGAAACAAGCAGCCCGGAGCAGGTACTAGCAATGCTGCTGAAGGAAATGACCTTCAAATTACAGCCTAGAAATTAAAAATCCAAGGAAGGAGATAACATCACATTCTTAAGGTATTAAGGAAGAAGCTAAAGATGTTTGTGTCATTTATCTTATCCTAGGATACAGGACAGGATAAAAAACCTGAAAGGCTCCCAAGCTAACGGAGAATGTGCTAGAAATCATTCTCAGGTGGTAGGAGGTGTATCGCACTCCATCTTCATCAGAGTGTTATTAAAAACTTAAATATTTTTAAGCACAGGCTTCCTAAAACTCCTGTTAATTCTCCCCATCTTTTTGCCTAATATTCTTCATACCTGTTCCCACTGATGCAGCTCCTCATGGAAAAACTTCCTACAAATTATGCTGTTTTCATGGTTAGTCCCGGCCCTTTCTGCAAAATCCCCAATACTGCAATCTTTCAACAGCTCACTGCATTTGCTTCTCTCTGTATCAAAGTTATATGTTGCTCAAAGGGGAATCACTGATGATATGACATTTGGGGCTAGGAATACTAGCAACATCTCAGCGTTAATGCTGCCAGCATCATTTGCTAAAATGGTGACTGCTGAATGAACGCTTAAAAGCATGGGAGGAGAGACCTGCCAAACCCAAGTCTGGTTTGCTGAGTCATCTTGAATGGTTTCACACAATTGTGGTCTTTAGTGGCCAATGGTATTTGAAGTGAGCCACCAGCAGCTGCCTAAGACAAGTTCACAAGGCCCTGTGGCCTAAGACAGAGAAACCTGTGCACCCAGTCAATCCGGTGCACTAGCACACTGAGGGCATAAAAGGAGACATTGAAACTGGTTCCACACCTAATGCAGAGTTTGGGGCACATTTCCTGGCTCTTCTGCTGCTTTTTAGGCTTGTCAGCCACACTGTAGGAAAACAAAAATCATGGGAAATAAAAAAGACTAAGTAAAAATAGCATCAAAGCAAATGTAAACAAAAATACTTTTTCAAACCTCTCTGGAACACCAGAGCAGGTACAGAACTCAACAGTATTTTGCTTAAAAACTAGGGGCTTGAACCTGCAAACCCTTACCGTGACTTGTGCTTTATCTGTCCATTATCTCCACTGAACTAGCAACCACAATTTGCCTATGCCAATGTGCATGAGCAAGTAATTCTGCTGGATTCAGTGGAACACACTCTCATGAAGTGTATGCCCAAGATCAGGGCCATTTTCTTTTTTCCCCACTTATATTAAATGAGAACTTGCAACCTCCCCCACCCCAGTATTTTTCCCCCTTTAAAAAAAAATCCATGATAATAACACCTGTTATTCTGTGTCTAGCTGAAAAAAAGGGCTTCCTTATGTACTAAAATAAAGGAGTTTTTATTTATACAGTCAATGTTCTTCTCACATAAGTATCAGTAGTCTAAACCTAAACTTATCTTTTTGGACCCATCTCTAACAAATGGTAAGAAACTGGCACCTCTGGAGAGCGATTCATCTCCACCAGCTCAGACATCTATTTTGAACATCTAAATGCAGGTGAGATGAATCCCATGCTCAGCACCAAATGCATGTGTAGGTAATGCTCATGCAGCCTTCCTTCCTTCTACCTGGAAATTTCAAAGGACTCCTAAAAGTTTCCCAATGCCTTGTGAGGGAAGCAAGTGTTAAACAGGTAAGAAGAACTAGTGATTTAGAGGCATAGTGGCAGCATTAAGAGTGGATTTCACGTACTCGAATCGGGTTTTTCCCTTTGACTATTCCAAATGTTGTCGGCCATATCAACATTACACTTAATTTGATACCTAAAGACTCATCTGCAGGCAACAGCAGCCTTTGCTTTGCATGTCTCTAAGCAAAATAACTGAACGGCCCCATACGCTTACCTATAGGTTCATATAAACCTCAACTGAGTCTGAATTTACCCCCCCAGCTCTACAGGCACATTTTTCCTTGTGATGCACCTCCCTTTCCAATCATGCTGCACTCCTCTACTTCACCTCTGCCTGAACTGCTGAGGCCTTGAACCTACAAAAGCGTGGGGAAATCAGCATTTCTCAAGTGGAGACCTTATCAGCTTTGGGGTTTTGGTCGTCTTGACAGCCTGCTGGACTGTATTTAGGGAGGTGGGAGCAGTATCTGGCTAGTGAGCCAGGATCAGAGCTTAAAGAGAGCAAGAGTATGATAATATATTGTTAAGTAGAATATGACAATCTGAAAGCATTTTTTTACTGATTAAAAAAAAATCTTTTTAAAAGGTGGAAGCTAAGGCCAGAGTCAAAACCAAGAGTTCTTGTAAACATCTACTGAAATATAGCTTAAAAATAAAAGCATGAACACTTTCATTTTATTTCAGTCAAGAGACGAGAATAACGTGATTTACCAAGATTGTTGTCCGTTAGCACTTCTTTGACCCTTTTTGTAATGCCATACGTATCCAGCTCAGGGGACATAGCAACCAGTTCTTGAATGCTGAGTGCCGAGTGGCCTGACAGTGGCAAAGGTGTTGTGGACTGGGATTCAGAAGCAGGCGGCTCACTAGATTCTTGGGATTTGCCATCCTTACTTGTCTCTATCGTGGGACAGGGTTGCTGTACCAATTCAGTCAGGCTTTTCACTGATTCACTGGAACTCATAGGAGATTCAGGAGCAGGACTGCAACTGGCAGAAGTCTTTGGAGTGCTTTCTGTAATTAAAAAAAGAAAAAAGCCCCCACTTTAGCATAATTGTAATGTTTTGATTGCAGGATATTTAACTTTCCTCTCATTTATATTCTACCTACTTAAAGAAATGCCTAAGTATGCAAAACGCTACTTCTTATGACTTGGTTACTGAAAAGCCTCTTTTTAAAAACAGAATTATTTTCTAATTTTATCTTGAGTAATCTTTTCTTTCATATAGACAAGAATACACAAATAAAAATCAGGAATAAATGAAGTGCAATAGTTTGTAAGGTTGCAAAGAATTTCCTTGGTCAGGAAATCTTATAGTTCTGCTTTCCACAACATTTTCGTATAAGGATGCTCTTAAATCTACCATTATAGTCTTGACTGGTTTAAGCCTCTTTCTATGACCTGTAAGAAACTCACTTAGCCACTACGTGGTAGTGTCAATGAGGGATTTTCTACAATTGATACAACTTTATATCTTGAGACTTATTGATTTCATATTGTTTATCATTTGCATCATGTCTTTGCACTTTTCTTTGCCCAGAAATAACAAGATAAAAATAGGGTTTGTAATTATGTTGTATTAATTAATGTGTTTGAGAATCCAACATAAAGATAGCTAGTGGATCAGGAGACACCAAAATCTCTTATTTTGACACTTTGAAAGAAAGCTTTCTGAATCTGTTAATTTGCCAACAACAATAGGTTCTGTACAAAATGTTTTTTCCCCTAGTAAGTTCGCATTTATCTCTAATAGAATGTACCAACTGAGCTTATGCAGAAAATCCAGACATCTAAGGGTACAGTCTAAACATTTTTTTAGAGCAACAACATGTAGACAATGTGCTTTAGAAGAAGAATTCCTTTCAAGAGATAACGAGTACATTAGATTTCTTCACTCACAGTTCTTTCCCATTTTTGTGGGGCTGCTTCCTCCCCCTTGCTGTCTTACATCTCACTACTTGACATGATTAATCATATGTATCTCAGATTCACACATCAGCAGATACATCTCAAGATCTCTGGAGGAAGCTTACAACGCTCACCATCATGCAAGGATGAGGCCAGTCTACATCAAAATCTTAGTCTCTACAACAGAATTGGGTTTTCCTGAGAACTGCAACACTACTATGACAGCAGCTCACTCCGCAGCCATCACTACCGAGGTGATGGCTAACACCAAATTTCACCATTTTTCACTATCCAGAATACTGTCAAATCCTTACGGAACATGCAGCTCACGCAGCATGGAAAGCAGATCCTTAGCACTATAAAATACCGCGTAAGTAAAAGTAGGGTTGAAATGAAGCAGGGTTCACAGTATAATCGTGTTGTTCAAGGCAACAGAAGTTTCATGATACTGCAATTTAAGAGAGGTTCCCTGACACGCTTACACTGAGTTGCTCTCTCAATCCAAGCAACTGGACTTTTTTCTTAGTGCTTTACAAAAGATGCAAAATAGGCAGACATAAAAGGAAAGCAAGGTGCATATAAATCTTTAAGGCAAGAGGGATCCTATAAATCCTATTTCTTTTCTCTGTTCACCCTAGGTCACCATACAACTGAATATAAAACCCAGCAAATGTTATTTTTGTATCAGGAGCAGCAAAGGAATTGTACTGTAAATTTGCCCTGATTCACCCATGCGAGGGACCAATTTGGCAGATCATCCATCTTGTTCACTGTACACTGTCAGGGATGGCATGAATTCCCTACATGATAAACAGATTTCTTCTCAGGTCTGTGTCCTTTAACCCACAGCAAGGTCAAAATTATGGCTGCCTGGCTAATAAACTGCACGGCACTCGTTCAAGTTCCCTCTAATTTTGTCCCTTGTGCCAGCTTATACAAATCTTACTGAATAACTAGAGCAGCTGCAGATTTCCTATACAATTCCTCATCCGTGCACTGTAAACCGCATGCACGCACGGAGAGCAGAAAAAATCCAAAACCAAACCAAAACAACCCCCCACATGCAGGACTCAACAAAAGCATTTACTAATGCTTCTCCTCCCTCTCCCTTCCCTGCCCAGCCTAATTATGTAAACAACAAAGGTAATCTATATTATAATCTATCACCAAAATGCTCTATGTTGCTCACATATTAGCTTATTTATTTTTTATATCACATATCAAGAGCTTACTTGAATTTCATTTTTAAGACCAATCTGCTGCTTATTTACTCAAAAAGGTAGGATTATCTGAATCTAATTTTGGAAGGCAGTACAGATGACAAACTGCTTTTTTTTCTTCCAACGAAAGGCAAGTGTATATGATTTCAGATGAGGCATTATGCGCATAAACTACAAATAACTCAAAATATGTTCACCATTCATTTTTAGCACTTTTCCCTTATGGAAAAACATTTCTAAGATGATATAAATATTGGAGGAAAAGCTCCATTATTTGGAAAAGTCAATTCAATAATCAAATAATGCAAACATTTCCCGTTAATCTACTTAAAAAATTAAATAGACATTTAGAGTACAAGTGATTGCTGACAGAACAAAGGGGAAAATTGAATGTATTCGCTATTACAAATTAAACTGTCAATCTACAGTCATTTCATATGTTTTATGAAATAATTCGTCAGTATTCATTTCTCTCAAGTTCCTCACAGGACAAAGCAACAAATTCAGGACATCTGAAAAATACATATTAAGCTTTCAAAAGTAGCAATTGAATATTTCCAATGAAAATAACAGTGAAAGCATATTCCTTTAAAACACATTCTGTTTTTCTAACCCCAGACTTAACTGAAAAATAGCGCTAACTTAGGAGTGAACCAGTTTCTTATGAGCACATACGTGATGTCTGCTGAATGTTTACGCTCTTGTACTTAGAGAAGAGGAGATCATTTTGTCAAGATGGGTGTAAAACTGCATCACGGTAGGCTGTGGGTATCCCATCGTCCACAACCAGCAAACCCTACTCTATTGACACAGTAACTTTAATAAATTCCAGATAAACTTTGCAATACCAAAGGGACTTCGCATTTTGCATTCCAACAGCCTGTATGCAGTTTAAAACCTGTAGCAAAAGCCCCAAAGCTTCAAAAATAAGGGGACAGAAGTAAACAGCTAGAGAGATCAAGTATCACCAAGCATCACAGTCCCTGCAGCACCTGGGAATTGTTTATTTTTTATTTATTTTTTTAAGTCTCAGGTAGTCACAGAAGCGAGCCATGCCCTGCACTTCGTAGAGGTTGGGAGGAAGACCTGCAACAAACAATCTCTCCAAACTAACTTGGTGGAAAGACAGTGTCCATGAGGTCCTGAGTATGTGATGAAGACACGGTTCAACGTGCTAACTTTAAATGATCAAGAAACTGGTTTAACTTCTGTATAACTACAGGTTGATATTGACAAGTGTCATTATAGATTCAAATACACCATAAATGCATTTAAGTGATCCAAATCTTCTAAAGCTACAAGGATAACCAAGTCATGAAAAGCCAAAAGCCACACGCTTTTTACATTTTTCACTCAGAATATATGTTTGGGGTATAGGGAAGTTAGGTGCTTCCAACCAATTTTTAAAAACACTTTCATATATGCAGCATAGAAAATGACAATCAAATGCAAATCAAATGCTAGTAAGTGATGTCTGCATGAATGGGCCAACGATCTGAAACACTTGGCAAGTGTGACTGGCTAAAATATTTAGCTATGAATAAATTCATAGCTAAAATATAAAGACAACTGAAACACCACCACTGGCTATTTCAGTTAATGAAAACAGCTAAGGATAGAGAGCTATAACCACACACTGAAGGTGAGCATTCAAGTCTTTGAAGGCAAGTCTGTCTTCATGAAGGCAAATAGATCTGATGTAGTTTGTGAAGACCAGAGCCCTTACTTGGGAACACATCACTCCTGGCAGAACATATGGTCCTTATTCTTATGTCAGGAAATTCTTCACTTTTGTTTTTCCTACTACAACCCTAGAGAGGGATATATAATCTAAAATAAAGATACATAAATGAATGGAAACAATGTCAATATTATAAAAATACCTTCTAATTTTCTTTTCTTTTTAAATAGTTTTGCTGCTTGAATGACCATCTTACTGCAACACAACCCAATACCATCACTACAGCTTGCTCATTCACCCCCGCTATTTAGTACCTATCAGTTAAGAAAGTAAACAAACATTGCAGATAATTTAGTGTGTACAGCTAGGGTTTGTCTGAGCATATTACAAAACTGGCTGAGAACTGTAACAAATTGACCTTGCCTTAATTATATGAATACAGAAAATCTTTGGTGGTCTTGCATTCCTTATTGCAATGAATGAAGTCAAAGCAAATCATGCTTTGGTTCCATCCGTCCTCTCTACACCTTCCTCCGTTTCTATCATGATAGCGTTCCGGAAAACGCGAGACAGTCTGAAACAGAGTTCTGGCCTTAGTTCATTGGTTATGGCAGTTTTCCTAAACTTAACATTAGACTCTCTTGTTCTTCTCCAATTACAAAATTTCCTGTCCCCGTGCTGGGTCAGGTCCCCAGTACTGGATCCTGGGACCTGAATTGCTTTAACACTGGCTGTGGAAAGTTTTGGACTATGCTTATCTCTCTGGTGTCCCACGAGTCACCTGAAAAGACCTCCCCCAGCACAGCGTCTGCCTGACACGTTCCTCTACAAGGTCTCACCACGTTCTCCCATCATGACCTGACAAAATCCCTACAGGGTGTAACAAAGCACAGGCTGCACTGGGCTCCCCGCCGGCACCACAGGGCACCCCTGCGGATCGTGAGACATTTCATTATAGCCTGCAAAACTGCAGGACACTGGTCAAGAGGGACCGTTTTGATGATGTACAGCAACTCTTCCACATGCAGGAAGCAACTTCTCCACCACTTCCCTCTGTAAAAAAGCAGCGGTACAGCGCAGATCCACAGCACCCAGCAGCTGGATCCTCCTACCGAAGCTCAGGCTACCTTGGGTGCAAAGACTTCCAGGTGATGCCTGCTGAAACTCACACTCCCCCGAAAATCACAGGCACCTACATGACCTGACACCAGTCTCAAATGTATCTCTGTCAACAGAGGTATACAGATTACAGAGTGGTGCTGAGACCCGGATACGGTTTCACCAGTCCCAGAAGCATCACACTGCTGCCTGCCAGCATGGGCAGGTTCCCCAAGTATTGCTTGTACGCATTTTGAGAGCTGCAGGTTTGCCACTTTTGCTCAGACCCTGCCTTAACTCCCACAGCCACGGCAGCAAGCTGACTTTATGTCCCCGAGTAAATTAAAAGATTTGGAACAGGAGCACCTGAACTCGCAAGCTCAGCACACCGAGCCTCTCCTCCCAGCACCCTCACCTGTCTGTAAGGAGTTCTGTGCTTCCGCAGCCCAGGAATTGCAGGGAGAATAAACTGCCCAACCTTTGTTGCTAGCACAAGCTTAGCTAATAAGCTGCAAAAAGACTCAGGGGAAACAAGGTACAGTACATGGAGAAGGTGGGGGAAGACTATGCAAAACACAGAAGGTATCCGGGGGCCTCTAAAAGGATTATGAAAAATATTATGTTCTAAAGACAGCAGGCAGACAACAGCTGCCTTAAGTTTCAGAGAGAAGTGGATTGAAAAAGCAGATCCACTATAATTTTTAGAGACAAATCTCTGCAGTTTATCTGATCCACTATTTAAATTTCAATACAGAGTCCTCTATCTGCAGTAATAATAACCTAAATTCCATTTAGTGTTCATTTGAGCAGTCAGGATAAAGTCATTTCTTATTATCTCCCCACTGTGTAAAAAACAGCTTGAAGGTAGGAAGTCAGCAAGCATTTTCACCAAAAAGTAATTATTGTAAGTGACATTTTTACTGCTGGCATGCCATAAGGCGAACTGCGCATTTGGAAGGACAAGTTGCTAAAACAAAATGACAGGGTACTCTGTGACATTCCGACAAGAACCCAAACATGATTTAACTGGCGGTTGGTTTGATGTACCACTTCTCACAACGTCCAAAGCTCGGGCTTCAGGTCCATGCCAGACCAGGCAAACCCGAAGTTACTTCGCAAGAACAGCGATGCACCGCGCCCGGCAGCGCGGGAGGCAGCGAAGCATCACATGCTCTGCTCTGCTCGTTTCCTTTATGGCAAATTAGTACGGAAGATGAAAGCAGACAAATGCGGACAGGAGATTTCTCGGCAACCTCTTAAAAGAGCATTTGATACTTCAGGGCCTTCATTTACCTACTCATACAGATGAGTTAATGGACAACAGCAGACCTGGCAGGCTGCCTGAGATCCAAGTGTCTCACACTGGGACTGGATTAGTTTCTGTTTTCCCCCAGTTATTGGGCTGCCCATTCCGTCCAGTTCATAGACCAAAACCCAGGGAGTGTTGTCCTGAGAACCAGGACCTCCTCACACACCTCATCGATGACACATACTCAGGACAACCCAGTTACCTGTTTTCCAAGGTCTATAAATTTCAGTTTTTGTTCCCAACCTTCCACCTAATTTTAACTTTAGGAGCCGCTGTCTTTGCGGGATCTTCTAAAGCACTGTTACAGCTCTCCACATTAACAGCCGTGGAGTGCAAGTTTGATCTCTGTAATAAATCAGATAAGCGTTTGTGGAACAACACTGCAATACAACCCTCTTCTGACTAATTAAACGAAAATATCCGTGAAAGCTGAACTCTTTCTCGCAGGTAGCATTTTTGGTGGATTTACTTTAAGTGAATGAATCTTGCCTATTTACTATTTGCAAATTAACGTGGCTTATGAAAAATCTGATCCTCCCTACAGTTATAAACTCCCCCAGTTATATGTAGGGAGTATAAAAACCTCCCTACAGTGTGCACATATAATGATATAAAGTATGTAGGTACGTGCATTCATGATTGCAAGTGCTTGCTATAGTTACAATTATAGATTTCCACTACGACCCTGGGGATTTTGTTTGTTTGTTTCACAAATGTTTTAACTTTGGGGAAAACGTTATTTTGAGTCTTGGCTCAGGGAAATTTTATGTGAATGGGGGAAGGGATCAAAAGAAAAGCCCTTCAGGAAAGCATGCAGATGTACGTGTGTCTGCAATGAAAGGGGAGGAAACCAGCTCTGGCTAACTCAGAGATTATTGGGGAACACTAACAATAAAAGTCCCCATTCTGCATAGGAATATATGTCAAAGATAGAAGCACATGTAACTAGCTGAATGATCAGGTTAAATGTTGAAAGTATCTGAAAAAATCTGCTTCTGAGTATTGTTGAAGGATTACAGGGTGTAGCTGCAATTTTATGTTGCATTTTCAATAACTATATGTTAGCTGTATGCTTATACTAAAAAAAATATGTTTTTAGCCACTCTAGAAAGCAGAAGGAGCTAGAGAAATCAGATGAAGTTCAGAAAAGAACTGACATTAGACCCACGAACAAAGATTTACAGCTCAACGTTTAAAAGTTCTTAGAGAAGTTAGGTGACCGATTCTCCTTTTAACGAACGCGCAGTCACAAATGCCTCACAGACAGTCTTGGAAATCGCACTGCTGTGCCCAAAACTGTGCTAGGAGAGCAACTGCTCACTTGGCTCTCACTCCTCCTTCCCCGGCCTGCTGCAGGGAGGCGTCGCTGAGCGCTCGCAGCCCTCCGGTCCGCGCCGCATCAGCAAGCACCCCGATCTCTGTTAGCCCTGCCGATGCAAAATGCCTCAGAAGCTGAAAAGTTCTGCTCTGCACAACGTACGTACCACGGTACAGCTGGATGTGGGGAGGCAAATTCAGCTATGCGCACAGGAGGAACGGCTGAGCCACGTCTCAGAGAGCTGAAGAGCTGTAGGGTGGCATAAACTCAAACCATCCACCTTCTACCAAACTAGGAGGACTCTGGAATTTGTCCACTGATGGGCTCGAATGGGGGCTACAGATCACTACGAAGGGCGGTTTGGACATGCAGACGTCAAGAATCTTGTGCAGAAGGATGCAACTTGAGTTAATTAAAAAGAAAAGAGAGCACTGAGATCTGCCTGGTAGCGGGACGGATACGCCAACCCCTGACACAACCGCACCATTCGAGAAAGCTTTCAAATAAGCACCATTAGGGGACACTTGCAATGGCCTGTAGGGAAGTAGATCTCCATACAGCCATGATTTTATGTGCTGCTTTACAACAAATGAAGGAAAAAAAAAAAAAAAGAAATTGAGAATTCTTTTAGCTGGAGGAAGAACCAGAGTCCGAAACATCAGGACAATGCTCGGGTCAGAGCAGCAGCCCCAAATCCTTTCCCAGCCTGGCAGGCCAAAAACAAATGTCTATGGAAGAGGTAAACAATGCAGCAAGCACGTAGGGAGAATTACCTCAAATGCCCACAGGCTTGCACATAGGTTCTTGAAGCAAAAGTAGGGTCTTTGCATTGAAAATTGCTGAATGTTGTTTTTTTTTGGTTTTTTTTTTTTAAATATCACCCTTAAACAATTTTAAAAAAATATAAAATGAAATCAGATTTTAATTTAGATGATTAATGGCAAAATCATGGCCGCTTTAAAAAAACATTGCTCTGCTAATCTTTATTTAATATTTAGATTTTTCTGTTTCCATAACTTAGTCAGAAGTCAATATTTAGAAATAAGCGTTGGAAAATATTTCCAATAACCTTATTATTAAAACAGCTTGTGTGCACAAGCTTTATTAAGGATTTTCTGAATATTAAAACAAATATGTCACAAAAGCAATCAATCAAGATGCCACAAGCCCAAATAGTTACATTTTTAGTATAATCAAAATAAACGCATGCACAATACTTTTTGGAAAATGGAGTTAGAGCTTTTAGAGAGGCTCTGTGGCAGTTTATGGTGTCTTTGTTGACTTGATGACCTTGTGATTAGACACTAACTTTGAAGTGTTACCATATTTTTGACCGCCTGTTGTCCTCCTCTATTGTAAGCCTGAGTGTGAAGGTGTATCTATATCCCCCTTTGAGATGTTAACCTCTTGCCTGCTCCAGACAAGAGTAAGAAGCAGAATGCACACGTGCACTGTCCATCCCATTTTGCATTTAGATGTATTTCCCCCCCTAAACAATGTGGACATTCATTTGCTATGGGCAAGATACTTATGGATCCAAGGCTAACGACGGGATTCCTTCCTCAATAGGAAAGTCCCATCTAACAACCACAGCAGTGGCTTGTTCCTCCTCTTAAAAGAAAGCAGCTGAAGAAGAAGAGTGACCCCGAACATTGCTATACCTAATGCACTCCTCTTCGGGAGGAGTACTGGCAAAAGTACTGAAACAAAATGACATTTTCATTGTATGCAACAATATTATAAAAGCTATTAAGGTACATTATTTTACACGTCCTCATAATCTCTCCATACTGCTTTACTTAATTTGTGATAAAATTGTTGAGAAAGGGTACTTAATGTAGGACAGTCAGTAAAAGTAATTTATCATCTTCCCGCTTCGGTGCTCACGTTATCAGCGAACTCATTTTCTGCATTCATCATGCAATCAGCCTATTATTTGCATATTAATCAGGCAGTGGACCATGAAAGAGCCGCATCCCAGCCAAATGCTGCACTATCTCAGGAGGAACACTCAGTAATTATCATACATCAGTGTTATGATGTGGTAATTGATTATAACATCTTTCTGTTGCCCCTGGGGAGTCCCACTGCTAACCCAGCTTCAGGCATTCTGTGCAGATTTTTCTCTGAAAATTAGAGAAACCATTGCTGTCCTTTTATTAGATTTTTTTTTTTACCTTTACAATAGGCAGTACTCTGAGCATTTCCAAGTTACTTTTGCTTTTTTTTTTTTTAATGTAACCTTCATTAGAAAAAAAAAAACCACAATATCTGCCCCAGATCAGAAAATGGTAAAGAAAGAAACCAAAACCAAAACAAAAAAAAACACCCCAAAACAACAGTTGGGCTTGTTCTTGTTCGTCCTCTCTTTCAAGGTCTGGTGGCTTTTTAGGTACTGGTATTGCTTACATAATACCCTTCCCCATCAAACACAACAAAATGTTGCAACTTCAATAGACAGTAATTGCAAAGTTCGTATAAAGGCAGTTAAAGCTGCTTTATTTAGGTGCCAAATGAGAGGCTAATTTTGGTCCTCTCGTAAAGGACAAATGAAACATCTGCCAGTTCAAACTTGCACTATTTTTAGGATCCAAGTTCCAGAGGGGTAAAAGAGAGAAAGAAATACAACACACCACTGTAGTCATGGGGCACCTAACCCAATACCTCGCTTATTTGTGCAAAACGAGACAGGGAGGAGTAGCAGGGGCAGCTCCCACCACCTGTACCCATCCCAATCTCCCCTCGGCGAGCAGAAAGCAAGGGGCGGATGCCTTAGGAGAAGGCACCGGAGGGGAGCATCTACTGCCACGTGGTCCAGAAATAAGCTTTGCCTGGGCTCTGCAGCGAGGCCGGACTGCCCGCTGGGAGGGCTGGTGAGAATAACTCGCAAGGACAAAATTACTCTCCAAAGCAGCTTATTGTCCTCGGACAGTCTCATCGGAGATATCTGGAGCACTGCCATCAAAATGGGGATATTTTGTCGAGCTCAGGCTGTGCCAATAAGTAGTATCAGAAAGATTATTCTGGGGAACAATCATTCTTTTCAAGCACACTGTGGGGCATAATACATATAGCCAAGAAACAAGTATCTTTTAAGTTGTTATTAGCAGTATCTTTGAGAAGTATAAAAGTGGGACATTTACAGATCAGGCTTATTTTTCATTTCTTGTCACTAGACTTTTTCCTTTCATTAGGGTTATTAATTGGACATTTTCCTATTTTCACTTTTAGTTAAATTTGATTTCAAATCTCCTTTGTTTTGTTTTCAGTGCAAGTTGTGTTTCTTACCAGATTTCAAATAATCACTGGATTCTTTCATTCACTGTTTCTTTAACCGGCTGTCGGCAAATTTAAAAACCTCCAATACCTATCAATTTAGGTGAGACAAAGTCATCAGTTTTTCCTCTTTTTTGCTGCACCCTAATGCAAAGGACAGGTTAGAAAGTAACTTAAAACACATTAATTTTCTGGTAGTGTTCTGTTTTTTCTTCTTGGGAATGATTTGCTCTCAAGTAATACATAACTCTTTATAATCAGAAGAGGATTTAGTTGTTAAGAGTCTAACAGGCTGTTTATTTCCCTGTTTCAGAGCTACTTTGTGCAGAAGGCAGCTGCCTCGTAGCTCCATCCCCATTATAAAATGGAAATAACAACCTGCACATTTGATGCTAGCACACCTTTTTTTCAGTATTTTGGGAGGAAAATAGCCCATTATCTGTTCTTTGAATTGAAAGCAAGGTAATTTTCATCCACCGGAGGAGCATTCTGCAATTCGTTGAGCAGCAGTTGGGCTGGTACCCAGTGAGGGCGGGGGGCGCGATGGCCACCTCCATCCCGCCGGTGGCAGCCACGTGGCCACGGGGGCCGGACCCTGCAGTCGCCTCCGCAGCCCCGTGCCTCCTCTTCCCACGAGCAACCAACGTGAGCTCCTGCCAGCTGCCAGAGCCTCCCGTTACCAACGGGAAACTGCTCGATCCCTTTGGAGACGAGCCCTTCCGACCTCTCCTGCAGCTGCCAGCCCACGGGGGACGGAGCCCAGCCATCACCCCAGCTCCTGACCCCCCCCGAAGCCGCGGCACGGCTGCGATGGCCTCACTCGCGTTTCAGTGCTGCTCCAGTTATTTTTATATTTGGCTTTCTAACATATCAACTCGTCGTTTTCCCAGCTCCGCTGTGGTTGGCAGCTGGCAGGAGAATCCCCCCGCGCCCGGGAAGAGGGAGAGGAGCAACGTGGGCCCGCTCCCCAAAGGAGGCTGCTCCTCTCCAAAGGAGCAACGGAGGGAACAGAAAACGCTGGTAATTAATGAAATGAAGTAATAAGCAACGAGATGATGAAAAGTGGAACTTACACAGCTCTAATATTCAACGACCATGATTTCTTCTAAGAAATGCCTGAACAGAGTGCAAAGAAGGGACATGCTCAGATTAATACCACAGCTACAGTGGAAGCATGCATTTGTGAACTAAATCCACTTTTTAGCAACTATTATGCAAACTGGTACTCTTCTAAATTACCTGAGAAGCGTAGCAGCAATAATGGTCAGGAAAGTTTCCTTTTTCATAGAGCTTAAAACAAATATTCATTAATTAAAGGCTTTGAGACAGAGGCATTAGTGTGCCTGGCAAAACGCTGCTGCAGAGCCGCACGCGAGCTCCTTGCCTGGAGACCCTTCCACGCACACCAATGGCAGGTGAATGTGAAGGACCTGCATTCCCAAATTAACCACAGAAATAACACATTGCTGCAACTTGACTGGGAAACTTCTCCAAAACGAATGCTACGACCTCACAACCACACTTCAGAGCGAATTAAATTTGTCTTCGGAATACAGCATGAGTCTCCTCTTGCCATATTAATATGAAAAGTGTGTTGGTGCTTTGTCATTATAATTCAGCCGCAAGGAATATCTGCCTAGAAAATAGTGTTCACTCTATGATTATATATTTTATTTTAGCACTTTGATAATAGCAAAGCTATGACCACAATGAGGATGGAGTCATCTTCTGCAAGTTTAATCACTGGGTGGTTCATGGACAGAAAAGAATCTAACTAGGACGGGAATTTCTCTACAAACACTGACAATTTACAAAGCATTGCTGATAGACAAAGGACTACGGCCCTGCAAGACAGCACGTGGAGGACAGACTAGGCAACAGGCAGAAATGACCAGATGACGTCTAGCAGTGTTATCCAATGTTGTATTAAGGACTAACTCGAAGCACCGACTTCACGCTGCATTCCCAGGTCCCAGTAAGGTGCCTTGACAGCGATTCTCCCAGCTTTATTGATACCATAAAGGCTGCCAGGAAGGCTTTCATGGTCCAAATGTCAGGGAAATGGCACAGAATATGATCACACACATTACAGACAGACTACAACAGCTGCCCTTATGAGAAGCCAACTGATATCCTATGGTTTGAAATCAAGACAGCCAGGGCCAACTGCTGCAGAGCCGCAATCTCAAGCCACACAGAAAGAATGTGGAAACTTCCCCAATACGCACCAGTGTGTGTTAGGGTTTTATGCAGATAACAGTTCGGCTCACTTTGGTGTTCAGCTCCAAACTTTAAAAACATATTTGCACCTAGCACAAAAGGAGACAACATTCTCAACCAAATGCAGACTCAAAAACTGGTCGTAGAACACAACCTATCCACACAAGGAATTCTCAGCTATTAAAAAGCCACGTGATCTCCCTTCTCTTCCATACTACAGACCACATTAGCCAGAACCATTCCATGTCATGCACAATTTTGTTAACTCAGAATGCCAGCAAATGACTGCAAAACAATCTCTCTCTTCTTTTGGATTCACCAGTAAAAAAACAACTAATATCTGGGCAGGTCCATCAGCATCACTGGACTGATCACTGGTGTGATCTCCAGGTACTGAGGATTCAGTTCTCCACGTGCTAATCCCAGTCACACTCTGGAGCACCATCTCAGACAGCTTTGCTCATCCAAAACCAAACAGTACAATGATAGAAATCATCGTGTACCACGGGGAGGGGAGGTCAGAGCTTCTCCATTGCCACCCCGTGGCTAGCGAGCTCTCCGTAAGCATGTCAGGATGGTGATCCTGAATATGAATTGCAAGCCTGAAATGCACTCGCTCCCCCCATTATTTCTCTTGGAGTAGTAGTTGTGACAGCATCCTTCTGTTATTAGGCAAACAGGAAGATCTACCCCGTACAGTTAACTACCTGCCCACTTGGCAGCTTCTGAAGTGAAAGATATTACAGGAATAAGAATTGTATAAATAAAAATATAATGGATACCTGGGTCTGTCATCATTCCACAGTACATCCGTTAATATCATAACTACAGTAAAGCATAGATTGCATTCTGATCTTTTTTCAGATTTCTTTCCCAAGAGATGATAAGAAGTAATCTCCCTGTTGTTACAAATGTTTTATTTTGAAAATAAAGCTTTTATGCATATTTTAGTTGATCTAAATACAGTAGATCTTGGGTTTTTAAATCACCAGATAATACGCAATTATCTCAAGCTAGATTCTGATTTTGAAACAAGCTCTAATTAGCTCCCCATTTTATGCTGCTATAATCCTTTCTTCAACTCCCATGAGCGTTACTATTGCTAAGCAGCATGAGGTTAGGAATGATGGATGATACCCAGAAAGGAAGACAAACAAAAGGGAAATTCAAAATCCCCTGAGATCACCCGCAGCTGTATCGGCAAATGAAGATTTCCACATTAGGTCATAAGACGACCCTTACAGAAACACACACCAAAAAGGCACGTCTTTTTCCCACTGAGTATTTGCAAGTCTTTAATGTAGTATATAGAGAGTATATGTCCTTCACAGAGGATAAATACTAAAGTGAATAAAAATTCAGCTTTCCTGGGAGTAGTTATGAAATCAGCAGCACCGAAAAAGAAACTTTGTCTTAATGTCATATAGATGCTCACTAAAGATATAAGACCCCAAAATAAAACAAACTAATAAGAGCTATATACAGTACAAATATTTAGAAAAATATCCAAGCACATAAACCTTCCTCTGACACATGGCTACTTTCCAAACCCAACCCAGCTCTGATCATCAGTAATGCAACTAAATAAGGGCCAAATTCATCATGAAAAAATGCTGATGCACTTGGGTGACACTAATTCAACTTTTTTTTCCATGTGATTTGGTCTGTGCTTTTGACACATAAATCATTAAAAAGGCAGATTTACCCAAGGGCATTAGAGCATTTAGGTGGAAAGAAATACACAGAAAAAAATGTTAGAAAAGGCATAGTGATACTATTTTTGACCACCTAGGGTACAGACACCATTTTAGTGTAAAACACATTCACTGGAACTTGCACAAAATTATTCTAATCGCCAAAGCCTTGGCTAAGGTCACAGGCACAAAATACAGATATATGTATCTGGTTGTAATTTTGGTACAGACTGTGTTTTTCAAAAATTCATAAATACAGCTTGCAAAGAAGAAAAATGAGCTTGGCTTCTCTTTGCTATCTCCAATTTCATATATATATATATATGAAATGGTTATCCATCTTATTCATTCATCCTTACATATAAAAGGTTGATGGGTCCATCTGTCCACGTGTGACAATGGAAAACTACCGGACAAAAGAACAGATTTTCATGAATGAGGTGTTAATCAAAACCTTATGATCTGGAAGTGTAACTAACTGGGTCAGAAATCCAGAAAATCTTGCTAGTTTGATATAATAGTGCCAAACAGTAATGAAAATACTCACAGCTAATAAAAGTTTGAGACGTTACTATGCATGTTGACACTCCACACACTGAAGACCTTCTTGGCAAAGCACTCAGGAGCCACTGAATGTATTAGTTTAATTTCACTTCTTTCCCTTCATGCCTTCAACAAGTTCGGAGCCAATTATATTACGTGGAAAAGGCTCCAGACCTTTTCTCATTTTAAAATTGTTCTGATTAATTTCTATTTTAAAATTACAAGTATGCAACCTTTTCTGCCTTGATTTTCCTGGGAAATGTCTCAGAAGACCAGAAAATTGGAGCTTTTTTTTTTTCTGCCCTGGAGTGGAGGATCTTTCACAAATGCATAATTATTTTTACCCTTTTCCAAATGGTTTGCTGTGCTTTTAATTACAGAACAGCTGCTAATAAAAGAAAATTACCAAACTGCCCTTCCTCATTCAAATATCTTGGTTTTGCTCTTTTGTTCTGTGTGGTGTCACAACCCTCCGTATTCCTCCATACAGAGAGAGGTATCAAGGAAAGAACGTCTTGTAAAACAATTTTGTTTTTAATCATCAGGAAAGAGGAAGAAAAGGGCACGAACCCATTTTCTCATTTGTAAGTTTGCTTTAAGGAAAGAAGGACAGCGATCATCAATAATATGATTTTATTAGCTGATAGGAACATGTCGCGTCACAAAATATTAGCTCAAGGGCAGGAGCTGACAAATGAGGTTGGGAGTGTGGGAGTGGAGCAAAATATCACGGCAGCAAAACCGAACTTCCTGAAGGAAATCACTTCCAGCTACCAGTGATCCTCACGGGAATCCCTAAGGTGGTCGAATTTTAATGCTATGGGCTTGTCTTTCAATCTTTTATAATTACAGTTAGTCATAAATATGATGATTAGCAATAACAATGCAGCCTTTTCCCAGCTCCTCTGATTTCAAATTCCTCTTAAAATGGCTATAATTAATTACTCATATTTTCCATGCTGTCTTAGGCATTTATAACTATAACAGTTACTCTTGCATAGTACTGATGCTACCAAAAGTAGTCAATGGCACACTCTTAATGAACAGCAGCATATAAAATGTCACAGGAAATTTCCATGTTTGCTAAATGCTTGCCTATAAGTAACAATAGCTCTATGATTGCAAATAATTTTTCCATTTTGGTTTTGTTTTCATGGCTTGTTTTACCAGGGGCATTTTTTGCTTTTATCTATTTATTTTCAACTGTTCTTCTTAGGAAAAATGTGGATTGAATATCATCATAGATTTTCTTCTAGTAAAATCTTTTAGAATGCAAAATAGTTTCTCGGTAGTGAGAAAAAACAGTTCAGTTGGGATAGTCAGAATAAACCCTACAAGCTCGAGAAAAAACGAGTGCTTCAGAATGGCAGAAAGGTAGAAGGAGAACATAACCCATCCTTCTGTGCATCCTGAAATACAATCATTCTCAAATACTAGCTGCAAGTACAGAGCTGGGCACAAGTGTTTTTCTAGAGCAGAAAACAGCCTGAGTGTTTTACATCAGTTAAGCATATCATTGGTAAAAAGTCTGTGTGGGTAGAGTTTGGTATCTAACAGCAGGAACACAGCTGTTCTGCTCCTTCCTATACTGTGGCCATCTTCATAAAACCTTTAGCAATTCACTTCTCTTTGACACTCATCTTTGCTGCATCTGCTTTTTTGCAAATGGAAAGGGGGGGGGAGAAAAAAGGTCGGCTTGGAATATTTAACGAAGCTTGAAACAGAAACACATATCACGGTCTTTTCCCCACCTTCAAATTAACAAAGCAGATTTTGTGCAAATGAAAGTGGAAAAATATGCCAGCGAGTAAGGCAGCTGGAGTATGTAGATCACATTACAAACGAAAGGCTTGTTTTACAGCCATTGTCACATGTCAAGTTGATAAGCTGAACTATGGTAAAAAAAAAAAAAACTAGAGTCAAGGATCTCTAAGATCAGACAGAGTCTCTTTACCTAATATATGCAGCTAAATATGTGTACTCCCTACATCTGCCATAGCAACAAGGAGAGAAGGGGGAATTAACTGTGTTAATAAAAAAATTGAAGGGTCTCCTGTATGATACAACAAAACAAGAGAAACCTCTCGGCATCAAAGCAAAAGAAACGTAAGAAAAGCACAGAGAATTATTTCAGAGCAAATCATTGAAACCAGCTGATTACCTGAGCTTGCACATCCCTGCTGTAGGGAATCCTGTAATGATGTCACAGAGTGAAGGACTAGATAAGAGAGGAGAGGAAAATCAGGGAACAATAAAAGGAGATGCCAAACCACAAACTAAACAGTAAGCAGGCTCAACAAATAGCAAACCGCTTATCTCAGCAAGGGCACACTGCTCATTTAAATCAGTGGCATTATACGGGTACAACCGAGGTCAAACTCTAGTCTGGCCTTTCTGTATCAATGGATATTAGGATAAGAGAGAGCCACAATAAAAGCATAATTGCAACACAGCATTCCCCCTTTAAAGCTGAGTTCTAGCTCACCTCCTGAGAAAGCAATCAATATTCTCCTAGGAACAATAAAAATCCCCTATGCAACCCTAGAAAACAGCGCACAACATTTTCCAGCTATTTGGCCAACATTTTTTGCATTACGTATCGTATTCATGCCTAAATAATATCGTCCTCATTAGGAACTCGATAATGGCTGCTTATCAATTACACATAAACGAGTGCTTCTTGTGTAAACATTCCCAGCGAGTCCCCCTAGGAACCGGCCGGGATGCGAGGCTGGATGCTTCCCTTTCCACCAGCGCCTGGGCTGTCGCAGGGTGGAAGTCCTGCTTACTGCAACTTTAAAACGATCTCCTCCTCCTCCTCAACTCAAACAACATAGTGGAATTTTAATTACCTTGTCCTTGTTGCTGCCCTTGTGCAGGCAGGACACACTGTCCCAGCTCACCATTCAACCAGAGCTGCATACGAATAAATGGTTCACGGCCTTTTTGTGTCAATTTACTCCATGGCTTTGGCCTGGAGAGCATGTCACTGACACTTCCTTGGGACAGCCCCAATACCTGAAGTGAAGCAACCAAGAACGGCACGTTAACACATTTGGTTTGGAAGGGGGTAATTTAAGTCACTTCAGCTTCCTTGACTGCTACATTGC
Organism: Anseranas semipalmata; assembly: GCA_013399115.1. NCBI lineage: Eukaryota > Metazoa > Chordata > Aves > Anseriformes > Anseranatidae > Anseranas > Anseranas semipalmata. The sequence continues at coordinate 1,043,991 of VXAA01007018.1, forward strand.
TCAAGTCATTTTCATGTGGACAATTAGCAAAACTTCAAAATGACGTATATATGTACTGGGATTGAAATGCTTTTCCCCTGCCATAGTTTCATTCTGGAGAGCATTTTTTTTTTTCCTGCAGGAATGGAGTGGCAGTACAAAGGGCAAAAGGATGGCACGAGATTTGCATGCTTTCCATATTTTGTGTCAAACAGTTTCATCGATTCTAACAGAAAAACACAGCATACCAGCACACACAAGTAGATAAAACAGGACATGATTGTCATGTATTTTGTTCTCAAACAGAAATAATGGGGACTTCTGAGACTAGGCCTTTATTTGCTTGATTTTTTTTGGTATGAACTATAACGATGGGTGTTTTCACCTGTAGCAGCAGCTGCTCCATGCAAGTAAATATTTAAGAAAACAGCTTACTGCAGCAAAGGGGGGATTTCAGACGGGCAGAACACAATGACTCGCTGGCATTCAGCACAGGTGCAGGGGTTAAAATTCATACTTAATGCAAAGTGCCCTGGGATCCTTAATGACCCCAAGAGGTCAGGCTGTTCATTTTACACCTTACTGAAAAGGTAATAGTACAATGCCAGCTCCTATTATACTATTAGATCGATTCAATGCTTTATGGGAAGAAGAAACACCAGATGTCCACCGCTTCTCTCAGCCTGGAAGGTGCTTTCTGGTGGTCGGGGCCCCCCCCAGCTCCCATGTGTTCAGTGCTCAGAGCCCAGAATGTGAGACTTCAGCGAGCCTTATCACGCATCACATATCTGTAATCAAACACTGCTTAAAAATGTCTGAAAGCACACTGAGATCCCAAGCACCAGGTATAAGAAGTGACTGTGAATTCTTGACTTAAGACTAAGGAGATGTAGGGAATTTTCTGTGTGTTTGTTTAAATACCCTTGTGCACATTTAAAAATATTAAAAAAAAAAAAAAAAAAAAAAGGAAAAATGCTCTCGTGTCCATAAACTTCACTCAAAACAAATTTAGGACTCTCCAGTCACAACAATGGTATTACTCAAATATTCCATGAATTCATTACATTAAGCATGAAATATTGAGTCTCAATAACGTTTGCTTCAGCTTTCAATGCTTCTAAACTCAGGGGCCCCATTTCTAATTGCAAGCAACTGAAGCCAACCTTTATATAAAATCTATGCAATTCATGAAATACAAGAAAACTAATACTTTCCTTTGTGAGCTTATTTTTAAAGTACTTAACATACTAAGCAAAAACATTTTTTCACAAGACACATGTGACATCCCTCTTCCGTATGCATGGCTGTGTTAAACTGAGCTCTGAACCAACGTAAGGAGCATAATGCACATTCAAAACACTGGGGTAACAAGAGAGAACCAATTCTTTACCTTTTCCCCAAAGATCCTTTGGCAGATGCCATTCTTTGCTAGCTTTTCTTTGACCTGACGCGTTAGTTCTATCGTATCCACTTCCTGGTACATATAAATCTCATACTGCTCAGGTGTCAGTGGAGGAACTGAAGGTTTGGATGGCTTTGACAAGGACACGATAGGGGATGAAGGGAGGGGGCTATTTTGTGGCGTCTCACTGCGACTCGCCCCAGTCATGCTCAATTCAGAACTCTGCGAGTACGGAGATTCAGCGTTTGGCCACTCTTTCCAATACTCTGAAGAAGATGGTCCTTGGAGCTGGCTACGATCTGGCCTAGTCTGATTGCTGACCTTTTCTTTTCCACCACTGGCTTCCTCAACTTTTATATCTTCGGGAAGAGCTGCATTTCTTCTCTCATGCTGCACAGTATTCCACCAATGGTCCTTCCAAACACCACCACGTCCCAACTCATTTTTAACATGCCTCAACATACCCTGGGCAGAATCACTTATTCCATGAAGCTCTAAAACAGGTGCCTCCTGAGGCTCCTTTTTGAGCCCAGAGAGGTTCTGCAATGCAGAGATACTGGAATCAGTGACAGATGAATGTTTCTTCAGGGATATGGCCAAAGGAGAATAGCTGGAAACCGAAGACATTGCAGGTGTAGATACTAGTTTGGGGGACAGGATAGAAATGTCAGCTTGAGATAAAGGTGTTGTTTTTAAGGCAGGTTCAAGGGCAGCCTGCTGTGCCTCCATTTCGCGTCGGGCTTGTTGCAGAATGGATCGAATAGCATCATCAGAATTGCCACTGCTAGATGCAGAAGGCGGCTGAGCCGGCTCAGCTATGAAAAACAACCAAAAGACTAAATGCAACAGAGGAATATGCTTTATATTCAACATGCGCTACTGTAAATATTTCCCTGTAAGAAGAAGGGCTGCAATACATTTCTGGATGGGAGGGAGGAGTTTTCACTAAGCAAAGGTTCTCACTTTTCAAAATAAGGTAAGATTTCCAAAGTTCTTCACTGGAAAATTTTTATTGTTGCCAAAGTGCTGGACATTTGCACATACTGACTCAACTGCAGAAGTCTGTTACTACTTGCAAGTTTTCCACCATTGTAAAAATTTTCAAATAAATGCCTTTGAAAATCAAGCCTTCAACTCTTCCTCCCCCACCCCCAAGTGGTCAATAACATTTTATGGTTCTATTTACAAAGTTATTTAACCTTTCACTTTTATCTCCACAAATGAATCGTAACACACACACAAAACTGAACACAGCTGCATCCACCTGGACAGACTATTAATACGCACTTACAATATAAATAAGGTGAGTCCTTTTAACTCCAAAAATAAAACACACAAATTACAACAAAGCAAGAAGTTTAGTAAAAGGCTTCATTATTTAATTTGACAAGCCAAATGTGCTCCTGCTTCCTGTTTTCTTGTTCCATGGTTCCAATCACTGAAATAAACAGCTCTACAAAAAACAGGCTGATGCCTGGCCATCACCCTCTGCCCAATCCAAAGCCCCAGAACAGAGCCACAGGTGCTTTCAGAAGGGACAGCACCTAAGTGAGGTATCTCAGGAACCCACACCCAGGGCTCGTGTGGCTGTTCTGCAGTGTTCAGGGGAAGAGCAGAGACTGGAACGTGGGTGTACAATTATCTCTGCAGAATAAGAAGGTTTTTGCAATGGCATCTGTTTCCATTTAAGTTAGTTTCCACTGAGGACCCCAGTGCTTGAAAACCAGTTCCTCTGAAAGCTACTCTACAAAGAATAGGAAAAGTGAAGCACTAGAGAGTAGCAGGGAACCTATACATTGCAAGAAGTGACCTCAAAGTGACGTAAGATTTGAAACACTCTGTGTATTATTCTAGTGATATGCCTCACCTGAATATTTGCCTCCCTACATTTCTTCCTGTCACACACTATAAGATACATAAAAAACTAAGAAATGGGAAAAGACAGGGGGAGCATCTCTTCTGTTTTATCTACTGGCTTCATAGGGAGTTTTGAGGTTGAATTACTATTTGAAAGGAAGTCCGACACTCTCAGATAAAACATGCTACTGAACAACGTAGTTGCAGTTTCCTGCACACAGCCCACATTTTTCTCTATGTAATCATCACTGGTATAAACTTATTTATTTAAATCATATATTAACTAGGCTTTTATATTGTGCCATGAGATTAGTTTAGTTTTCATTTCAAAGATGACTATCCAAAACTGTAAATCAGTTTTTATTTTAAAAAATGAAACAAAAGTATTGCAAATACTCTCTACTTCAGTATCAGCCCTCTAGATGTACTGGAAACTCCTTTAAAGTTGGGAGGGCTGTGGAGTACACAGAAACGTTAACTACATGACAGCACACAATGAGAAATTAAACTTATCTCAGGCTAAGATGTTAAACATTAATGAAATTTTTGGAAAAGGAAATGCTTTTTGGATTTGCCAGCTCATTCACTGAAAAAAAACCTACATCCTTACATTCTGTAACCAAAAATAAAGTCACATTTTAGTTTGCCTATATTCTAATTTCAGTACGTGATGTCCACAGTAAGATGGTACTATGGTACTCGTAATTGCTGCCTAGATTGTGACCTTCACTCAGGCAAATCCACTCAGTTCCCTCTCCCACGCAGTTGTGTCCCTGGGGCCTGAACTGGAGAGTGCTGAACAAAGACCCCGTCAAGCAGTGATGTGTATTAACTTATCTCGGGCTGCATTACAGACAGAAACCACTCCACTAAATAAATAATAAAAAAAAGCTCTTCAAACCTACATTCAAGGTTTTAAGAATATAATTAACTGACCAGAAAGCTCATGGTAATTGTTTTAATTAAATTCTGAAATAAAAGTAGCAAGAGACGAAATGAGGCCGTACCTGTTTTCTGTACTTGCAGCTCCCTTTTGGCTTGTTCAAGAATGGATTTGATGGCTTCATCAGAGCCAGTCTCCGTGGTTCGGATTCGTGTGGTTATATTACCTGAAGAGGAAAACAAAACTAATGACACTGGGAAAGCTTTTATTTGTTTGGTTGTTTTCTTAAAACAAAGACAGACAGTATATACTGATATGCTGATAGCGTAACCTGACGAGAGTTTACATAGAACCCTTACCAACATCTACAACACCAAGAACATCCTTAACACAGTAAAGGAAAAACATCCTCATTGCATGAAAGCCTGCCACTAGCTGCACTGAATGATGAGGACACTGACATCACCAGAGGAAGAACTATGTGCTCATACATTTCTTTTCTACTATAAAACAGAGTTGTTTTTTTTTCCCTTTTTTTTTTCTTTTTTTTTGGAGGGGGAGAGGAAACAGAAGGGAAAAGAACGGGAGGGGAAAGGAAGAAAGATAAAAACGTAAGATCAGGAATCATCCTTAAAAATTGCATCAGCTACTAGGTAAAGTAGGATGAGTATACATTCAGCCCAAAACAGATTAAAAAATAACTAGATACGGGAAGTCAAAAATAATTTTTGCCTTTCTAGAGGTTAATATATTAAGAGAAACAGTCATTTAAGCACTGATACCATTTGAAGTACTCTCCAGCTAAGAGCTATTTCTTGGTTGTTTTTTCTTGGTTGGTTTTTGTTTTAACCACTAAGGGGAGGGAAAGGAGGGAAAATTCCTATGACTGTGAAAGCTACTGCATTGCTCATTAAGAGATTATCATTTGTAAGTGAGCTACGTAATTTCTGACTGGAATCAAAAGTAACTACAGAATTTTGGGGTAGCTCTTTTTGTTTTTCTTTCTTTTTCTTCTTCTTTTTGTCTTGCTAAAAGAAAAATTCTGCAACTAATCTATAACAAAGAAAAACGTTCATACTTCCTGTTTAATGATAATTTATTCATCTGATGTTTTATCTTTTTGTTCAGTCTTTTCCATACACCATACTGAAGAAAGCATCACACTAATTTAACAGCTTAGTGAAGTGTATTTGTCAACATAAGCCCCATGAGGAGAAAGAAGTAAAATCTAGAGCAGAAGCAGTATGCGACTGATGTTGGATTACACATAATTGTGCAACTTTCTTGCTCTAAAATCATAGAAATAGCAAAGAGAGCATTTCAGTAGGTGCGATGATTTTATAAAGCCACTTCTATCACTTAACTCTCTTTATCTGCATATCTACTGCGGATGGGAGTGGAAGAAGTATCCAAACAGGGTTAAGTTAGTACAGCAGCAGCAGAATTAGAAAAAGCGAAGTGTTGGTCTAACCCATGGTTTGTTTTATACTTACTGTCTGTTTTTCTATCAGATTCCAGGCCAGAATCAAACTGCACAGTTTTAAGGAAACACACAGCTAAAGCACACTCCACTTCCTATGTATTGACTGCAAAGAAAAACACCTGCCTGTGACGTACCTTCAGACCCATTTCTTCGTTTCGGTACTTCCTGAAATAGTCTGTTCAGGTTCTGGCCTGGATTCTCTGTTGAAAAACAAGTTTGGTAAGAACAAAACAATCAGGGGATGGTTGCTCTGACATCATGGGCTGTGTGACATGAGAAGATAGCAGCCTGTCTCTAGAGACGAGGGTTCAAGCGTTCCTCAAACCCTCGAGTCTTTGTCTGAGCGCTGGAGGAGCTGGCTACTTTGGAAGAAGCAAGGCTGGCTGATTTGTTAATAAAGATTACAGCTACGTTCGGAAAGGAGATTAGACAGATATAAATAAATGTCTAGAGATACCAAAAATGAAGAGGTTAAAGATGGGCAGATAATCCCCTCAAGTACAATCATCAAAAGGAAGAACAGATTATAAATCTAACAGTGTTCACTTTCAATTAAACAAAATCTAGACAAATCCTGCCTGTCCTTTCCAATATTTCTAGACTGTAAACAACGTACTTTTCAGTTTCTCTAAATGTAAATCTCGGTCTTCGTTTAAGATGAATCACAATGAAACGCATATGTTATTTCTTAAAATCACTGCCCTAAATACGCAAAGCTGCTTTAAATTAGGACTGTTTTTTAATTAGTCATCTCATGCATCACCTATGATACTTTGTCAAAACACTTTGGGAAAAAATCACACAAGACACAACAAAAATGTGGTCTCAATAAACAATCCCAAATAAAAATTGCCAAGTATTTCTGATGGCTGATACCCACAGCAGCTACTGACCCTTTCCACTCAGTATTTTGAAGTAAGGGATGTAAATGTCCCTGCTCCTTGCCCCAGCTGACAAATACAAGCCAGTGGCTAACTAAAGCATCAGCAAAGATACTAACCTGCATGAGTGGCTGAAAAGCAGTGTTAGAAAACTGTACTTTCTGCACCTTACATCTGATTGAGGTGAAAACAGCATCAACGCACAAACGGCCTCAAACATGGAAACGTGGAAATTTTTCACACTTGTAACTAATAGGAAAACACGGCAAGACCCTCGGCTGGCGAGCGCTTACCTCTTTGTCTACCCTGGATGCTGCGAAGAGCCAAGATGTTCTGCTCATCCGAGAGGAACTGCTTCATCTTATGAAATGGCTCCTTGCCTCTCACAGTCAGTTTATTCCATGGCTTTGGCCGGGCTAGTATCTCACTCACAGACCCTTGCGACAGTCCCAACACATAATGTCCAAATATCCGCTGTCCAATATTGTGCTTGATCAACTGCTCTTTCACCTGACGTGCAATTTCGGCTGTGTCTATCTCCTCGCCTTCAGAGATGCTCCCAGCACTTTCTGACTGGCTGGGAGACGGGGCCATGCCATTTACATCCGGACTTTGTTGTAATGGACTTTGGGAAGAGATGGAGTTTGTGCTGTAAGGACCTGTTGAAAAAATCATGCTTGTGCTTCCTGCTTCCTGCATTGCCTTGGAGTAGAAGGACTGCATTAGCTGTCGCTGGAGGAGAGAGTTTAGTGCAAATTTTCCTGTGGAGGCCAGGGGTAAGCTGGGGCTTGCCAGGGATGAGCTGAAAAAGTCTTGACTTAAACCCGTTGGTGAGAACTGGTGTGTACCATTAGTATTGGAAGCCTGCTCCCCCGCGTTGCGGAGCAACTGAGAAGGAGGGGAGGCCGGCAAGGTTGCAGGACGCTGACTCTCAGGCTGGTCTTTCCCTTTTCTCCTGGCTGACCCTACAAGGAAGGTCAAACATAATGCATTATGGGGGATTAAAGAGGGAAAAACCAAGATAAAAAATGCAAAGTTTGCCCCGCAAAGGGAAAAAGTGCAGATTTACAAGGGCCAATGAAGTGGCGGTGGGATTTTTGTTTTTGGTTTGTTTTTGGTTTTCTTTTTTTTTTTTTTCATAATTCAAATTTCAATAAGCCAAACAAGGCCCCCAAAACAAACAACATGCATTTCATGTTTGCACCTTTCTTGTATGTTGCAGCCTGGAGAATCCCCCTTACAAACATTAAAACTAGAACAATTACATGAAGTGCAGTTATACATTTAAAATAAATGCAGTTACAGACAGCAAGTCCCTTTGATGTCTCTCATTCAAGACATTACTCATTGGACCTGACTGAACCCAAATGCAGCAAACATTTACATTTTGGAACAAACCAATTTGAATAAAGGAATCACCATTAGGTGGATGCACCAAGATCACTCGGTTTAAGTCATAAAACGCTTCAGAATGCAGTAATCCCAGTGCCAGTGGCAACTTTTAACTTTCTTCCAGCTGCAAAAACCATAAGCATTCAAGTATCTGGAAATTCCATGACTTGTCATTTAAAAAATGTGCACACAAAATGTAAAAAGCCCACATTAGGAAAGCTAAACGGCAAACACACTTCACTTAAAAGAAAGTATTTTGTTTTTCCAAGCTGACCTGCTGGTAATATATCTAAGTGTATCAGACAGGAAGATTATTGTGTTCTGCATGCAAACATTTTGCATAACATTGTGCGTGGGGGAAGAGACTTCTGGTGCCACGGATGAATTTGTTCCCAAAACAGAAGACAGCCTCAAACACTACCACTTGGTACATCTCGTAACGCCTCTCTTTCCTAACCTTTAAAGAGTCTCCAAGGTCTCCAAGTTTTATTTTACTATCCAGCCTATAAAACTGCAGAAATCAAACACTCTTCAGCATTCTTGTTGCCTGTTTCTGCCGTGCATTAGCTCACACTCTCATCTCTCATTCAACCCTCCCTCCCTTCACAAGACAGCAAACAAACCAGAAGAGCTGAAAATCATGTCAACCTACCACTCAGGTCACTATTCGTGATACGCAGTGTGGCATTCTCAGACTGCAAAGAGCGGTTCTTCTCCAGCAGCAGCACCTCCAGCGGTTTAGATGCATCCTAAAGAAAATCAAAGTGGGAGGTTTGTTTCTAAAAGCATTAAGAGTCTCACTCAGGCACTAAAAAGGATTTCAGAAGAGGAAAACAAGTGCTCGTTTCTGCTATGAACGCGGCTAGGGAATTCACCATGCATATATTTGCAGGAATCACTCAGTGCTCCTGCGTGAGCTGTAGTAAAGATACACTGCTTCATCTTCAGTGTAAATCATTCATCAATTCTCCATTATTTTGAAATATGTAATGGAACAATTTCTTAATCCTACTTATTTTAAAATGGTACTGGCATGCTTTCAATTTTAAGAGCTGTAGACTTCTTTTAAGCTGATTATAACAGGAGTTAAGATTATATTATCTCTTCTAGGTCAACTGACCCAAGTTAAGCATTTCCTTGAAATACTGTGTTTCAGCATAAACAGTTTGTTCAAAAATAAATTCAGCCACAGAAACCCGTCATTTGCTTTCCACTAAACTTCCAACCCTTGATCATTAAAAGGCATATTGAAAATGAATCCTGGTATATTGATATTCAGTTCAGATTTCAGAAGCAGGAATTTAGTTCAAAACCTTCAAACTTAAGTAAGATTAACTTGCTGGGAAAGCAGAGGCTTTTCCTGCTTTCTCAATACTCAAAGGTTTGTTTTCTTTTGTGAACATTATTTTCAAGGCTAACAGAGATTTAAAAATGCTAAAATCCTTGCTCAGTGCACTATCAGTACAAGACGCATGCAAATTTCAGGTTAGCTGGATATCAATTCTAGTATCTTTAAATGACTCAACTTCACAACTTTATGGTTATCCAATGCAGCACCAGCTGAAACACCATTCTTTGTCCTTGACCACTTAAAAGAAATTAACAGGCAAAAAATGTTCCTTTCAGCGTTTTACATAAGAAAACATCAGGAAAGCAACAATCAACCCATATGTCTCAACATCAGTGGGAAACTTTCCATAGTAACACAAACAAATTGTAAGAGAATTTTTTTGTTAATAAACTGAACTGCTGAAGTAATTAAGAAAACAAAAGTAGATTCAGTACCTGCGCACCAGAGCTTTCAGATGGTGCAAACTCCATGGATTTCAATATACTGTGAAAGGCAGAAAAGAAATTATTTTCTATTTCTTCTTTTCATAACAACTCCACTAATGAGCATTATCATTTCCTAATCTCCAGCAACACTACAAGTGGTAACAACTTTCCTTGCAGTAACACAATCTGATAATGAATACAGAATAACTATTCAAACCAGTTATTGGATAAGAAAATTTTCTCAAGCGTCATCTAAATCATTCCATATGCAATCCCACAAGGCCAGTTTAAAGCGTAAATTTAAAGGTTAATAAGGATATAACATTTTAAGCTGTCAGAAACAATATTAATTTATCTGTGAAGCTTGAAGGGAATGAGAAAGTTGCAGCAAAGCAACAAAACAGGGGAATCACCACCACAGTTACAGTATTTTATATAATATACACTAGCTCACATATCAAGGAAAATATGCGCAAATAATCTTCCCAACCAAGACACTACAGGCTAAAAGGCAGTTTTTCATTTTAATAACCTCCTAGCTCTATAGCAAAGGGAAGACACAATGGCACAATATGTCTTAAGAAATATGAAAGATCCAAATATTTATAAGTACATTAAGAGAAGAATCTGATGGTCTCATTGTCAATATTTTACATAAATACTGAGCGGTCAAAGGACATCTCCCTTCAAAGTCTTTCTGTTAGAGTTGCCTAGTAAATGAGAATCTTGCAGGAATACAAAACTTATTACTGTGCTTTGTCTTATAAATTTTTTTAAATAGGCCTGCTGCAGGCAGGGTGTGAAGCTTCTCAGACTGAAGCAATAAATGATTTCAGCTTCTCATTGTACAAAGACGACGTTCATTTGTTAAAGAAAAGTACATAAACAGATATAGATAGTGTTTATACAGCATTTTTCACATAAAGCACCAGGAATTTTGTGAGGCAGGGAGAATATGTTTAATCACGTAACAAATGTGGAAACTGAGTCAAAACAAAGCAGAAGGCCAGTATTAACGTGTTTGAACTAGTTCTGGATGCCCCTAGGAGTCAGCCAGGCACCAGCGCTCATTAATTAATTGCCTCCGACCAAGTGGCGTCCAGCACCGCTATAAATCTGTCTATGTATTAACCCAGAATTAGATGTCCCACCAGGTGACACTTTGGCAATCAGCAGTCTCAGTGATGTACTCAAGATCACACAAACTCATAACAAGTCTGAGAAAGAAAAAGTCAGACAGAAACCTTGAATAGTTTGCATTTGTGCGTTACTCACTGCAAACAGCATTAATTCTGACAGGCGCTCTTACAAATATAATAATTATTAAAATGACAAAATTCTGGCCATCAGCTTCACAATACAGCATCATCGGATGATACCTCTTGCCAGCAAAAATCATTGTAGGGCTACAGCAATCACGTAACACACAAGCACAGACAGCCATGCTGTTAAGACTCAGCTTTACATGGGCACAACAGCTCACCTAAGTGCAAAAGTGCCTCTTTTCTGCCATTGACAGAGCCATGTCAGTGAAGGAGAGAGATTAAGCACTAACGGCTCAAGTTCTTAAAGCTCCTGACATTGTATCGACATTACCGACTTGCTTACTCAGGTTGCTCATCCCTGCTGAAAGCAAGTTTTTGTTGGGACACCTCTGCAGGGGCACAGTGCTGCCTACCAGGATGCTAAAGAGCTGGGGAAGACAAATATACGGATACCCATCCAGGAACCCCCCCCTGGCACGGGTGAGGAAGTGTTTTCATCCTCCCACGGCCTCTGCAGAGTATGGCCTCTGAGAGGTCAGCGAGTAGCAACGTATGTCCTCACAACGCTCAAATAAGGAGACCCATCTGAGTTGAAAAAATACATCAACTCGTAACAGCACTCCGTCGTGTGGCAAACCTTCCATGGGAAATCGCTGCTGCTTCTACCATTTCAGTTCAGATCAGCAGCACGCTTGCGCCGCAGATCTCCCAGCGCTCCCCACTTACCGCGCTTTGGCCGGCCGTGCCGAGCAGTCCCGGAGCATTCCAGCCGTGTTCCCTTCTGGGCGAAAGCAAACCAGAAGCAGCCGCGCGCTCCCAGTGTGCATGATGCACTCGGACCGCTGCACCAGACTGGAACCGGTCTGGAGTGCAAAGTAAGCCTGAACGTATTTAGTGTGTGCAGTGGGTTCTCAGCACCAACAGTTGGGCTTTAAAGCCCTGTTCCTGTTGTGCCCGTCCACTTGCACGGGCTGCTCTGCCAGTTCATTTCAGTTCCCAGCACTCACTGCCAGCTGGGACCAGAAAGGATCCTGAACCTTGCAGCAGCTGCATTTTTCATTGAGCTAGGACCAGGCATGCGTATTCAAACCTCAGCTGGAAACTTAGTGACCTCTGCCTATTTGAAGTGGCTTCTTTGCTACTTGAAATAGCTTACTAGCAATTTCACAGGTAATTTCCTTCTCTTAGAAGCCAAAATATATTAAAAACCAGGTTGATGGTATCTTGAATTGCCCTTGGAGGGATACTCAGTACAACAGGTTCATTTTTTCAAATCATGTAAAACTTAAACATGTCAAAAATCGTTCTCCAAATGTGTCATGAAAGATAGTTTCTCAGGAATATGAGGAAGCAAAATGTTTCCCCTTTGGATTCCAGGAATATCTTTGCCCATGAGATCTCAACTCAATCTGCTGCTCATCAAGGTCAGTTATCTGCTTTTTAAAAGAATGATCTTGTCACTTGAATCTGCACATCTAAGACTACTTGAAAGATCTTACTCTAAAGCAAACTGTGTATTGGGACAGTTCAACTTTCTGTTTTTATGATCTCTACTGCAAAGGCAGGAGGGTTAGCACTGTTGTGTTACTCAAGAGGGAACTGAAAGGACACACAGAGCTCTCAGATATCAAAAAATAGTTTTAAAAGCCATGTGGCACAAAAGCCCATGCAGAACACAAAGAATTCTTCCACCCCAGATCTTGATGTGGACCCAGTTAAGTTCCTCCAAGGTTAGAAGTTGGCTGATGTTTGAGATCCCTCACCCTAGAATACCTCTAACATCTCTAGGAGGATTAAGGAGAACAGAGATCAGTGCCCAAAGGACTGAGAAATGTATTATCTTTCTTCCTTACTGACAAGATTTTTTTTTTTTGGTGCGCATGTGTGTTATGAACACATCATTTTTGTCAGTGTTTTAGAGCACAGTAGGATTCAGTGTACGGGACACCAGACTTACAGCAATAGGCTTTTTATAGTTTCACTTCAGATCAGACTGTCAGATGATACACTTTTAGGTTTTGGCACATCTTTTGGACCAGATGGGACCAGAGAGGGTGGCATGAATGAGCTGCTGTGACAATGCAGCACTGTAAACCTCTTCAGTGTTCCTGCGGAGGGCCTTAACCCCCATCCCCATCCCGCAGGATGGTGTAGGAAGCCCAGGCCACCTACAAACCAGCCAGCTGTCCCTCTGAAGATATGCTGCCCAGATAAGAGATGTTACCCACAAATCAGGGGATATAAAAGCTAGAACAAGAAGCACCTGAATTTTCATAGATTCGGGAATTTTTTTTTAGTTCCAGTGATAAACAGAAGTCCAAGAGAACAGGGGATGAATTCTACTCTCCTCCCAGATGCAGGGCTGCATCTGACAGCCCAAAAAAGTGCTGAAGTGGTGAGATATCAGACATGCCACCCAGGCCTTCATCTTCGGCTAGGAGAAGAGGGAGTTAATTTACTGGCACCCAACAAGGGCCACTTCCAAGAGATTCTCCAATCTATTCACTGCAGGCTTATCTTGAAATAACGAGAACGTGCAGAACCACCACATTAACACTCCTGTGTCATGACTTCTCCTGGACCTCTCTCTTACCTGCCTTTCCATCCCTGCCCTAGGTTAGTGTTATAAAACAACAACAACAACAACAAACCAGCATTACTGCCAGGAATATAAGGATGTAAATGACTTTCATATCTCAAGTAAAGGTGCTAAACCAAGTAGGAATAAATACTCACTTGCTGTTTCTGTACATTCACATTTAGAAACACGTAGCAAATTTGAAGGTTGTGGCTCACCTCACATTCACTAATTTATATGAGGGGGCACTAACTGGCTGAAATCTGAAGCTGCGTTTACTTAACTGAGGAGAGAACGTGGACACATTTAGCCATATCACTAAAATGATGAAGCTTTTTTGAGACTAGTTAATATTCAGCCATAATGACCAAAGAAATGGACAACTCATTTTACTTTACTCCAGCTATACACCTACATCAGTGCGTACTGCAGCTGGCAATGAACCAGAACTGCAGCCAGCATGGTTTGAATATAATAGCACCGGAGTCTGGACACTCACTGGGCTTGCAAAACCAAACCTGCTTTCCATATTCTCCAGGGACGTGTAAACAAAAGCACATGACTCCAGCCTCATTTGAAATACCTCATTAAACAAGGTAACATTTTTTCAATCTTCTTAAAATACACACAGAAATGCTGGAATGATGAAAGAAGAGATGGAGTTCCTTGCAGTTATTTAAACCTTGACACTAAACATATTTCTAGTCAAGAATCTTCTCTTCTGAACCTGACAGCTTATCTTGTTATAGTTTAAAATGAGGCTTTTTTAAGTCTCTTAAAAAAAAAAAACAACTTGAAATAGGAAGAGGCTGTTTGCGGCTTTAGTATAAACCACAATATATTAGCAAAAATATACAGTGAAACAAGCACAGCATTAAAATGGTAAGTGCTGAACCCTAGCTGGCAGAAGCAAAGAAAAGGTATTATGGCCAAAGGCCCTGCATTAAATTCTTGGTCCACACTACATTAAGCTGTTGGCTGGGGATTTTTGAAGAGTGGTCCACCTAAAATACCACAGATTTTCAAACATTATACCCTTGATGGATAATAGTCTTAGAGCCTTTTCTTCATGGACGCTTTTACTATTTGTTGTTTGTGATACTCTGGTACAACAAAAAAGGAATACTCTCAGATACAGCAGTTGCACTGGTCCTGGATGCAATTTCAGCCAATATTCCCTATTTCCCTGTCTTTGTGGTTTTGACTGAATTCTTTATTGCTCCAAGAACACAGATTTGTGGCTTTATTTAACAAGCATTGTTAAACTGGTTTGTGAAAAAATTATGTGCGCATTTAACACTTACTTTAATTCTTTCTTAACCTCTTCATAATCAGCCTGTCCTTTCAGTTTTTCTTCCAGTTGCTTTAAAAGAAAGAACATGTATTTAGTTAGATTTTTTTTTGCAGATTTTCAAAATCATCTTTAAAATAATTCCATATATACAACAGTGCACAAGAGAGGGTTAATGACTCATACCTAATTTGCATATATTAGGAAACAAACTATAACCAGTTCAACGTAAACACAATTATACCTCACTCTTCCTTTGTTTACAGTGTGCCAAGCATTACAGAATTCAGTAGGTCCCAATTTGGCTGTTTGTAATGTCACTGCCATACATTTAATAGAGAGATCGGTGAAGAAGGTATTAAAAATGGGGCAGTTGAAATTTTTACAAAACTAATAAATTGAGTAAACAAGCAGGATGCTTTGGCACCTACTGTATTCTTAATATGACAGTTCCTGATAACCTTATCCACATGAAAAGAAGACTGAAGAAGCTGCTGTTGACTGGAATGCCTTAGGCTTGTAAGACTTCTGCAATGCCTCATGCCCAAACAAAACAGCTGTACCAAGTCATTTTACAAGCATTACTTATTGCAGTAACTAATATGATTACACACCGGAGATGAAGCATTGAGACCAACTCAGCAGGTCTTTTTGCTCAGGTCTGCCTGACCTGAGGCAGTCTCAATGGCTTCTCTTAGGTGTGAAGATGCCACAAACGTTGAAACAAACCTCCTAACACAATCCAGAACGCAACGCCACACATTTGGACCTTACCAAAAAGCCCCTGCTCCCAACAACAGTGCTCATCACTACAGGATAAATGCTTCAGGAGGCCTAAAACATAGTGATACATAATTGATGCCGGTTATGTTGCTTGCAGAAGCCACATTAATTTCCCACTACTGATTTCTCTGCTTAGTACAGGCATACCTGATCTAAGCAAAGAACAGAATTCACTGGCTTGCAACTTCCATGGATAAGTTCAGGCCAGCTCTGCTTCACTGAATTTCTGGTGGTAAAATTGGCACAGAATCCCCAAAGTCTCAGAAAACAGAAATAACACCAGGATGTACCACTCTCAATGAAAGAGAATCTACTTTGAAAAGGAAAGGATTGAATGACATGAACAAGAATAGGGCTTTATGGCCAGGAGAGGCTGCTTTCAGTGGAAATGTGAATTCAAGAAGATCCTACACTGCTCCTGGGCTGCTCGTCTGAACACAGAGGGTTGTTAGGAAAGGGCTAATGTCAACTTGGAGCATTTTTAGCAAACTCCTTTAAAATGCAGCCCCACAAAGTCCTGCAGCAGCACAGATGTGAGTACGTGAACAGCAGGGCTGGGACAGCCACAGCGAGAAGTGGGAACCCCTTAACCATGCTGTCTTCCCCGAGTGTAGATACCGCCCATCTCAAAGCTATCTGACGGATACAAGCAGCCCCTGCTCCGGCAGCTGCTCAAAAAGCAGCTCTAACAAATCACCACCACTGCTCGCTGCAGGAAAGCAGAAATAGTTGTTAAGCGTGGAATTCGCACCCTATGGGACACTAATGAAACGAACAGCCTCTGAAAAGGTCTTGTGTCCTAAGCCATTGGTAACTTGTACAGTCAATCTGACTGGGTTTAAAAAACACGTCTATTTGAGCTAAAACAAATTTCTTCACCTGGCAAAACACAGCACAAGTTTTAGTCATTTCTTCTGACATGTCTTGCCTTACCAAATTCCGGTCACTGTCTGGAGTTACAGGGAGCACTGACTTTGCGTTATACAGCAG
The DNA here is from genome assembly GCA_013399115.1 of Anseranas semipalmata. Taxonomy (NCBI): domain Eukaryota; kingdom Metazoa; phylum Chordata; class Aves; order Anseriformes; family Anseranatidae; genus Anseranas; species Anseranas semipalmata. The sequence continues at coordinate 1,060,551 of VXAA01007018.1, forward strand.
GCGCAGCACTACAGCTCTTATGGCCCTGCTAAGAAATCCCAGGCTGATACACCTACGAAAATCCTACAAACATTAAGTTGATTCGATGACCTCCAGTGCATGATGAAATCTCCCTACGTACTACGTAAGCCCAGGGCCCAAGGTGACCCTTCAGTTAGTTCTAAGTCTTCTGGAGGACCAGCTACAACGTGCCGCAAGGTCAAGCAGCTTCTCAAGCTACAGCTGGATGCTGAGCAACACACAGTTAGTGTAACAAGGAACCCACACAGACTTTTTTATGGACCACACCAGGCTCACTGAGACTGGAGAGGGAGCCTTTAAATGGAGCCAGTGAGCTAGAGAGCCCTTAGCAGGGGTGAGGTGGTTCAGCATCACCATTCACAGCTTTACAACTTTACAGGCAATGGGAGGACTCTGCCAAATGCCACACGACATCTTTCAGCTATCCTTGGCCGTGCTGCTCCGCTAGCCACTTCTAACTGCTTTTTGCTGCTCTAACACTTAAAGCAAAGATGCTCTACAATTCGTCTCTCCCTTACATCTGTGACTCGTGAGACAACATCATATTTTGGGGTCTACAGCAGAATAGCTATTACAGCAGGGATAACTGGCTACTTATGCCAGTCTCAGTATAAAGAAATACTTGAGTGAATGTAAAACAAACAATATCCTGAGTTAATGTGTTAATTACTTGCACAAGGGTATGTTAAAAAAAAAAAAGCCTTTTGTATAAACATACATAAAATACAGAAAAACTAATGATTCCCATTTTAAAGCAACCTATATTAAATGTAATTCTGTATAGATATATGTCATACCCAGTAACTATTTCAGAAAAATTTTAGGCACAAAACACCTTTTTTTTTTTTTTTTAAAGATGTTGTCAGAATGAAGCTGTTTTGGACTCTCAGGATATAAGACCACTTTTATGCTCTTATAGCAGCATGGCAACCAGCAATATTTTACTTTGAATTGTATCAAAAACACATATACATCCATCATTCCCAAGTACCTAATACAGAGATTGTTGCCATGGAAAATCTGCACCTAAATGTATACTTTCACTAAACAATACGAACCAACACCCAAGGATGCAATGCCTGTATATAAGGAGCCCATTTAGACACTTGGCATTTTCCCAGTCAATGACTGCTCTAAAACGTATTAGTATGGTAATTGTCTTGAAGAACCCTGTAAAATGCACAGAACATAGTATAACAAAGGTTCAAGCTGTGAGACAATCTGGAGGAACTAATATCTTGCACTAAATATCAACCTGGTTAATTCAGACAAAATATATCCTAACATCCTCCAACACATCAAAACGCAGTGAGCCAGAGGACACAAGGAGTGGACCGGTGGCATTTTGCACAGTAAATGTGCATGTATTAGGAATTGTCTCGCATTTGTTGTATGAATGAACTCGTGTTAGAGCATACCCCCTCTTACGTTATTTAAAAAAAAACAAATAATCATTACTGTATTATTAACTAAAGTGTCTTAGATAAAACAGCATGGGCTCTATTAACGGACTTAAAACATTTTAAAAAAAACATTCGACTAATGTCTTAGTTTTGTCTGCAGTGATAAACAAAAATGGCCATATTCAATTAACCAAGGTTATTTGATGCATCTCTTTGCTAACTAGCACTGTTGTATTTTAACTGGATAGCAGGGAAGCTCTCACTCCCAGAAACAAAGGGTTAATATAATTACAGTTAGAAAAGTCTTGTTACTAGAGGACATATTTTGATTATTAGATCAGGTGAAGACGAAGAAGCAATAATTTTGGAAGTATTTCTGTATTGTTTCATTAAGTCATAGAGTATTAAAGAATTCCCCCAAGATACGGTCTCAGAACATTGCTTTAATTTGTGAAACTGTGATTCATTTGTTGTGGAGGCAACCATTACAATCTTAGCTATTTTAGAAGCAATTCCTCTATAATCAAACATGAGATCAACACATCACTGCTGAGATTTGGTTCTTTGTACGACAGATCTCAGACACAGGTTTTCCTAGCACTTTGGGGAAAAAAAATGTACGTTTTAAATATTTTTATAGTGCAACAAATAAGGTTAAAGAGGGTTGAAACGACTAAACCTTTATCAATAGAGTCACTACATCAGACACAATCAACCGGAACCTAAATACAGAGCATTAGCTGGGCAAGCCTATGAGAAAATGGAAGGAGAATACTGAAATGGAAATCAAAGACTTGCTCTGTCATTTCTATGCTCCTATTCCCTTTGAAGTTAATGGCTAAACTGATACTGACCTCAACAGGAACATGCTTTATTCCAAGAAAATCTGTCAAGTGCAAGGACTTAAGATATATTCTATCAGGTTTTATGAAAAAATAAAAAAGCCCCATAACATGGGTGTAGCCAGCAAAATCTGTCCCTCAAAAACAGGCCAGCTCCTTCCTCCCCGGTTAAGAGCAGTGCCCACATGGTGACAGATGGGCAGAGACTGATACCATCAATACAGGAACCCAGACTTCCTTTGCTCTACTGAATTTTCACAAAAATTCTGCAAAGCTGCCTTAAAACACATACAAAGTGTACTGAATGCAACACTTCAGCTTTAACCCCTAGCACATATTTCCCTCCACATAAATTATTACACCAGAGCAAAACTAGTAACCTCTAAATAATGTCAGAATTAGAACAATTTGTAAGAGTTTCAATTGAGCATTAAATCATTCTGATAGAGGAAAGCTACCCACGCCACAGTTAGAGCTAAGTGGGTACTATCAGCCTCCTGCTTTCAAAAAACTCTCAGACTATAAAACCTACAAAACTATGAAGTCTTTAATGGAATAGATAAATTTATCTTGTTTACAATTTGAAGCTCAGAGATGGTAGAACAATGAAAGAGACAGGAGTTAGAAGAAACTGATTCATAACAGATGTCAGGAAACATTTCTCATGCTTACTGATAGATCAAAACTGTGTGGGATAGCGCAACAAAGAAAGTAAAGCTGTTGAAGCGAAAGGTAAAGGGGTCACTCACAAAACTGGTAGATGTTTCTGCTCTTCCAGTTTTAGTGCAGTGCTACTGGTATGCAAATGAGTATAGGACTGGATTGCTAATTATAAACGGGAATTACTGTGCAGCAAACAACAGTTGAAAAAAATTTAAATGCTTATTAAGCCTAAAATGCCTTCTCTTTGGGTCTTAATTTCACCTGTTTTCATGCTCTAAATGACACACTTCCCTTTTCCAATGGGAGGAGAACTGAAGGGGGCAGCAGGTAAATTCAACTATAGCACAACAAACATCCATGGCAAATCTGCGATACCAGCCACTGGAATGGGAGTTAAGTTTTAAAACATAAGAAGGATTTTCTGTGCCTTTTCAGTTCAACTATTTCACTACATATTCATGGTAAATATATATATATATTTTTTTTTGGTGGTGGTTTTAATTCCAATGGTAATTCCATGCTCTGCAAAAACAAATTTCAAAACAATGAGAACTAGAAAAAGGTAAATTAAATTTCAACAAAACTGTGATCACTTAAAATAAAACGTCACGGAAAACATGAATTCAACAGTATCCTGAGAAGTAAATAGCTTTTATGGTGCCTCTGAGAACCACAGAAAGCTTACATCAGTAAAACCCAATAGCGGTATGTCAGCCATATCCTTCGAAAGCTGCTGAGCACAGAACTGAGCCTTACTTTGAGCGTGCTGTTCTTGGCGGTCAGCTGCTGCTCCAGCTGGGAGATTTGGCTGCTGGAGTTCTCCCGCAGCTTGGTGAGGCTGCCCTGTAGTCTCTGGACATCTTCTACCAGCTGGGCAATTTCCCGCTCTTTTGCAGCCAATTCTACTTCCAAGCTGGACCGTGTTAGCACCTCGATGGCCTGCTCCTGACGGGAAAAAAATAAAATAAAATTAGACTACACAAATAAATAAAGGCAACAAGCTTGCATTCAGGGCAGTTAGGTAAGGACCAAGCATGGCATGGGACAGGAACCATTCCTAAACCTGGTACTCCTGTGACTGACTGTATGAATCCAGAAGATGGACCTTTTTACTCCCCAGGACAGCTCTTTAGTAAAATAGGGATAAGAGAGAAAATAAATCTCCCTGCTTTGTAAGTATTCTGGAAAGATGCAGCAGTGAAAGTCAAAGGACTCTATTTAGATCTATTTATTATTAATAGTCCAAGTTCTTTGACAACTATGAAAATCTGTGCTAACAAAATACTAATCAGATAAAATATTTTGAAGTAATGGAGCAGAATTTCTTAATCAAGAACAGCAGAGACATGTGCCTTTGGCTCTTCATATGTATGCCACACATTTCAGGCAAAATTCTCAAAAATTGCCCCAAACTGCTACTTCCAATGAACTTGCTTCTTGCATGAAAATTATTCACTGTTATGTTATTGCTAGCAACTGAAGCCTGTTCTCCATGGGGATGAAGATACATGTGATGCCTTTAAGACAAGGCCACTCTGTCTATGGTCTCCACTTTTAAAAAATTCCCTTCCCTAAATCAGAACCTTTCTTTTTCATTTTCCCATGGCTGAGAAATTTGTCCTCAAGCCTGAAACATCCTCACTAGACTGACTTTCCAGTAGGACAAGAAGTAAGAAAGGGCAGAGAAGGAAAGAAGGTAGATAACACAGACTGATTGCATCATCTCTTTTGTCTCCTTTTGTGTTAAGAGATCAATAGCTATAATGCATTGGAGAGCTCTGAACCTCTCCTCCATGAGGAACACAAGGAAACCCCTGCACAGATCCAGGCACCATGAGGCAGCCCGATGATGAACTCATGTTCCATTAAGAAGCCTAAAATGCAGCTTAGAAAGGTTAATGGCTGTTCCTCACAAAACACTGTGAAGTAGGAATGAATCCGTTTACCAAGAGAGAAACAATGATCGTAAGCATTATACCAAAGATCCTACGGTGAAAGAGCTGAAAATTCAACCCACCAACGCTGTCACCCAAGCACTTTCCTTACAATTCAAGGTGACACTGCAGCAGATTGAAATATACTTCATACCCTCTTTTCTGGAAAACACAGGCACAACAAAATACCTTTTCCATATCTTCTAAACACTTAGCTTGATTCTCAGTGACTACATACCATTGTATCTCCCAGAAAGCTGCATGTAGGAACAGCAGTTAACAACGCTCTCCTATTACACTGAATTATACTTTTAACTTGAAAAAACCTCTAATTTGCTTGCATGAAACATCACAAGTTGTATAATCATCTGCTGCTTGTGCCTATTGAGACTAGAACGTAGAGTCTGAAATAAGATAGATAATGATCATTTTCATCCTGCAGTAGTTGTCATATTAAATATAAATGAAGTGCAGAAGTACTATTAAATACAAGAAAGACCTAATGTTAAAATAATGATAAGACTAGGACACAAGATAGGAAGAGGCAGGTAATTCAGAATTACAAGTGATATTCAGGCTTTTTATTTTTGGTTCTGCAGCCTGCTTCTCCATCTTTTGACTTCTTTAAGAAAATACTGGGTCATATTAACAGGTGACCAAACAAATCTGGAGGACTTACACTTTGTAAGTAATTGTAATTCTCTCCAAATTTATTTTAAAGGCAACCACCCGTTTTTCTGATAGCAGTGTCAAGTGTGTATATGGCTCACAAGAAAAAGGCAATATAAGGAGCATGATTTGTTTGTTAAATTTGTTGCTTAGAAATAGACCAAATTTCATTTAATTGCATCTTTACATTTAAATACTATTTCTCTTTTGGCAAACAAAAATCAGAATAATCTGTCTGTTCATCTGTGATACCTGTTCACCCAGGACCAGCTGGAGTCACAGAATCATAGAATGGTTTGGGTTGGAGGGGACCTCAAAGCCCACCCTGCCACCAGCCAGGCTGCCCAGGGCCCCATCCAGCCCGGCCCTGGGCACCTCCAGGGATGGGGCACCCGCAGCTTCTCCAGGCAGCCTGGCCCGGTGCCTCACCGCCCCCAGAGTGAAGAGTTTCCTACTAACATCTAATCTAAATCTCCCATCTTTTAGTTTAAATTGTTCCCCCTTCTCCTATCACTATCTCCCCCTGCAAAAAGTCGCTCTCCATCTTTTTTATAAGCCCCTTGAAATACTGAAAGGCTGCAATGAGGTCTCCCCCGAGCCTTCTCTTCTCCAGGCTGAACATCCCCAGCTCCCTCAGCCTGCCTTCACAGAAGAGGTGCTCCAGCCCTCTCATCATCCTCGTGGCCTCCTCTGGACCTGCTCTAACAGGTCCTCGTCCTTCTTGAGCTGGGGGCCCCAGACCTGGATGTGGTTCCCCAAGAGGGGCCTCACCAGGGCAGAGCAGGGGGGGACGATCCCCTCCCTGGGCCTGCTGGCCCTGTAACAGCACTCTGTGCCCACCAGCTCTGACCAGCAGAGCCGGTGCTACCAAGCTCCCCCAGACAGAGGTATTTGCTTCATTTAGAAACACACAGAGGAAGGCAACAACCAGCCAAACCTTCAGAAGTAAAGGGATATCTTCCCAATTTCCTAGCTTCTTTTACTGGATTTATAGGTGTGTTTTTCAGTTTGGATATATTCAGTAAAAAACAGACTGATAGTGACTTGCATTTCCAGTTTCTCTGACAGCCCATATGCTAGGAACAAGACCCAGAAATGGGCACACAACCGGACCCACTAACACCCTGTGGGAGAAGTTGGTTAAAGCCCCTTGGTCTAAAGCCCTGTGCCTCAAGGCACACAGGTGTTAATGGCCCATCATGGCACTCTTTGTTATATGGTACTGCTGCTTTATTTTTCCTCTGTTGAAGCTCCTATAAATGTGAAATAATTTCTAAGAGTTGCTGCTGTCTGGACTGCCAGCAGCGGATCATCATACTGGTCACCACGGAGCAGAGCGATTTCTGTCCTTTTCATGGTCTTTTGCAGCTACCACCCCCCTTAGAAGTCTAACAAAACTGCAATCCCAAAGGAACACAATTCCATTTCAGTTAAAATATTATTCCAAACAGATATTTTTATAGCTGCGAGCATAAATTGAAAGAGCTGTACTGCAGGAATGTCAGAAACCTGTAAGAGTCAGTAAATATTTTCTCTCACCACATCAGGTGCCTTCTGGATCTGTGTAGCGAGTTGGAGAGATTTGTTAGCTGACGAGAGCTGCTCCCTTAAGGTCTCTGCCTCTCTCTGAGCCACCTCTGCCCTCTGAAGGAAATGAAAAGGGGTGAAAAGAGAAAGTACATTCAGTTTAACAACTGACAATTATTACAAGAACATTCATCAATTCATGCCTGACTGAATATAATTGATTTTCCTAAACACTCAACCTAATAAATGTTAGAAAAAAACATAGAATGTGATGGATTTTTATTTTAAACAGTACAAGGAAGAAATAATTGAGCGATTATGACAGTAATTTAACGCTAGGAGCAAGGAATCCCCTGCTGATACTAATGCTGCGGCCCACTGAATTTCCCAGACTGAATAAATACAAGTGGAAATGGAGTCTTTTTATTCAATTTCTTTCTATTCTCATAGACCAAGCAGATTTTATTGCAAGGTTCCTCATGGGAATAATTCTCATGGGTAAATGCTGAATTAAAAGATATTCTGACCATTCTCTCTAACACACATACAATGTTGTGGGCTGTCTTTCTTCAGTAATTATTTCCCAAAACGTGAATTGTTAGATTCTGTTCTTTCAGCAGGTCTATTTATTCAACAATATTTAACCCTCAACTGACAATTTTGCACAGATCAGTTACCAACTGCTGAGGATTTACGCAATATCTGATAAGCCTGTGACTTGGCTACCAGACGAAATTGCCATACAAATATTGAATAATAATAGAAAGAAGAAAGGCAGAATTATGAGGAAATATTATCTGTACAAGAGTTGGGGTAGAGACAGATGGATCAGTAACTTCAGGCAATAAATAGCAGCAAAGTCTTTTCCATAACTGCATATTAGCTTCTGTTAAGAAAAGTGGAACGACACCTGGTTGTTTTTTACAGTACATACTCCTTCTGGCCAGTTTGTTCTCTCCTTTTTCAAAACCCACTGCTTACCTCCTCGAGTAATCATTGCTTTTCACCTGGGCTGCTCCCTGCAAATCACACCGCACTTTCAGCAGAAAATGGCTAAAATCCTATAGCTATCTCCACTTCCAAGACCTATCACCAACCTTCCAAACCCATGAACCGCCACCGATCAAGGCCAGAACTTTCCTTGATTAGCTTTTGCCCTTTACACTGATGGGTCCCTTCCTTCATTGAATAACAAAGTAACGCTTACATTTTAAAGCCACCAAAACTGTTAGATTTCTATGTGCTGGACTCTTCTCTATTTCAGCTAATCCTTTTGGAAACCAAAGTCATTCAAACATAGTGAGTATAAAAACCTATATACCCCTCTGTGTGTGCATGGTCTTTGACTTACTCACTAGTCAAAGCAGAGACTCTGTCTGCATGTTTAATCAATCAGTAAACTAACGGCAATCAAATGCTAAACACATCATCTGTGCTATTTGCTCACAACATTATATTAAATGATTTTGCATAGGTTCTACAGCTGTAATTAAAATGTAATTGTAAAAAGTACAGTAACATAGCTCTAATAATCAGAGCACGGGATGCAACCTATTGTGTGCATGAATAAAATGGTAGCAGCATTAACAAGAAAGACACAAAAAGAGAAAAATTATGTTTTTTATTCAGCTGGATAGCATTAGGGTAAAAAACTGAGCTAACAATGCGGATTGAAATAAATAATTTGGTTGCATTTTGTTAGATATGGATGCGAACATATTGATCAAATAACTGCTAAGCAACTACAGCAAAGCAGGACAAGTTACTACACTGTGGTACTGGCTCTTGCATCTACTGTTGTATAAGTAATGGGGTTTGCAGCCTTAAGCAATTCTGCTGATGGCTTCCATTCACAGCAGCATTGTTTTGAGAATCTATTCAGCTTGCATGCAAGCAAACCACAGAGGATATTTCTAATAGATGTTACATCTGCATATACAGTAAGCTGTCAGCTGCCCTTTCTGCAAAGCCTCCCCAGCCAATTCAGAACACCTGTTGTAACCCTGTGAATAATATTAGACAAGATTTCATACTACACATTGTTAAAAATGCATCAACAGAAACTTTGGACAATTCTGTTTGGGAAATGCTGGTCCATTTTTCTCCTTTTTTTCCCCCAGAACGTAAGCTCTTTAGAGCCAGAATTATAGATGTGTTCAGCGTCTGGAAAGCACTTTTGGGTGCTATTGCAATATAAATTATAAATTACACACAAAAACCTGTTAAAAGAACGGTATGGTTTCAAAATGGAGCACTTAGAAGTTTTGAAAAGCCCAGCTCAAGACTGCCTGTACGTTCAGCCTCCCCTCTGCTCAGGGCTTGGCGAGGCATCGGTAACTCCCCACTAACATGCTATTCCTATTTTTTGATGAAACCTCCTACTTCATGCAACTCTCAGGATATATATTGTATATTCACTGAATGAATATTTTGTTTTGTTCTTGTTCAGCATGTGACCTCTGTGGCTTATTTACTGCAAACTAATCCTACCCCCCTCTGTAGACAGAATTAAACGTTTCCTCCTGGGCTTTACCCTGCTCTTCCCCACTATGGGACCTAAACACTTCAGAAACATTAAGGAACGTGCTGTCACAAGGCCCCATTTTGAGCTACACGGGTTCCCCAGGCCCCAGAGTATTTCCAGCTGGGTGCTTGGCATGGTGATGCCGACGTTGGCTCCACCAGACCTCGCTGCACGGCTCCTGTGCTTTGCCCCATCTCTCCCCACTGAGCAGCTGTGCTGCTGCTTGCCCACCAGGCAGGACAGGCACCCGGGCTGGGCAGTGCTCTGCAACCCTCTTTCTGTCTCCCTGACTCCCACCTCTCTCTGCTTGTCATTTTGTCCCCTTCCAAAACCATTGTGGCTGGTGTTAAGTGGCACTTCGGTCTTCTGAGAGCTTAATGGTGCCTTTAGCTGCAGGCTGGCAAAAGCAAGCTCGTGCCTTGAACGACCCAACAACTAGACACAAACTTCCAGAATTCGTCTTACCCTGATGATTTCCTCCTTCCTCTTTCCCTCGCTGGTGCTTCTCCAACTTTCCTCGAAGCAGCCCCGTCCCGGTCCTGCAGCCTCTCACTCCCAACCTCCCCACCACCGGCCTCTTCTCCACCTCCTGGCCTTCGTGGTCGTCCCGCTCTCACCCCAACACGGCTCGTTCCCCCCTCCCCACCCAGTGTCCCACGTCAAAATGGCATCGACTCATTACACCGAAAAGAAATAAAACCTGGCTGGTTAATGTTCACCCGGCTGGCGTAGTTATAGACAGCAGTGTGCTTGGGACAGACACGGACATCAAAGCCCACAAATTCAAACCAGATTTTGTTGAGTTTGTGTGAACTCAGTTTTTTTCAGACACTTACAGGCTGGCCAAACTTGGTTTTTTTTTTTTTTTTTTCTTTGCTACAAGAAGCAACAGAAGATACAACCCTGAGAAAAAGGCAAACCCTCCCTCATCAAGTGCCAAGCCCCTTCTCTTAAATCTGGGCACAGCAGGCTCCTCACCAGAACAGCAAGAACGACTCCCAACATGTGGGAAAAGCTAGATTTTTTTTCCTAATCTTGTTCTTAGAAATGGTTGAACAATTTTTCCTGAAATTAAAAAGAGTATGCAGCCAGAGACAGACGCCCAGTATGGAAAATGGCTAAAACCTAGCAATCTTGCACAACTGAGCCACTGGAAAGTTCTCACAACCTTCTCTTCGTGTGAAACTATCCTATTTTAGCTGAGAAATATGTATTCCATAGTACACTTGTGTTTCATCATCTCGTGCTGAAACACTTGGTTTCTTACTTCCGAATCTATGATGAGCCTAGAAAAACCATGAAGTCCATAACAGTCACACTGCCGGCCTTGATAAAGACCACTCAAATTCAACAGTATCTAAAAATGCCATTTTTCTGGATACCTCAGCCAAAGAATTCCTCCTAATTTCTATACCACTAGTTTTCAAGCATAGTGTTCCCTCCCTGGTAACAAAATATTTCAAAATACATTAATTCTACTTAATACAGTATGTAAATATTATAGTCTTTGCAGTGAAGCCAGTAGGTCATGATCATAATGTTGCTGTGTGCTTTCCAATTAAAAAAAAAAAAGCCTTACAGAATATATCCAGTTTAAATTATTCTCATTGTTTCTTGACAAGATAATGAATAGCATGAACTGAGTGCTCTTCTACTCACAGTAAAATGTTAATTTGATCAAAGACCAGTGGTGTGAATAGGAAAATGAGATACTTGCAAGCAAAAAGTATAATCTTTCCCTTAAAATTCCATGAGCCAAACTATACTTTCTTATTACATGTTAAATCCAGGGCTATACATGACAAAATCTTCCTGTGGGCTAGGAGTGTATATTATCACAAGCAAATCTGTTGAAATTAATGAGCCTGGTTATGGGAGTAATCATTATGCTTGGTTTTAAGCACTTGAAGTTCATGCCATCTTACTTGCAAGCTACCACAAAAGCCATGTTTCTTGGAGTACAGGATCAATTAAAGCACACTGGTTCAATATGCTTTAAATTTTTTCTAACTTTTGAGATATACAAATTTATTTCAAAACCTTTAAACATCCCCAGCTTTCACAAAACAACAGTAAGGTTATCAGAAAATCTGTGACATGAAAGACTCTCCAGGGCTCTGGCACCTATTTTTTCCAGCAATAGAGAATTAAATAAGGAAAAAAAAAAAAACAACAACCAACAAACAGAAGAGGTTGGGTTGTCTTCATTCTTGTCTCCAGGCTATTCTGCTTTTCTTTCCACATTGAAAGGCTGCCAGATAAATGTATTCCCAACTGAAAGCCAAGCATTTACAGGAAACTCCTGTGTTTGTATGAAAATAATATTAACCATATTTTGCCTTTACACAGCCCTTTTCCACGCAAGGATCTCCACGCGCTTTATAAAGTAAATGTTATTATTCCCATTTTACAGACATTGAAATTAAATCACAGGATTAAGCGAATGACCTCATCTGCTATAAAATGGCATAGCTTCACCGAATTCAGCAGAGCTATGGCACACCACGTCAGCAGAGGCTCTAGCTCATTGCAAAGGGAGTCAGAAATAAAAAGCGAATACTCTGGCAGTATCTGTGATAGCCTTGGTGCAGATGAAGGAATCGTGTCAAGATGAATACCCATCCTCATGGAAACACAAAAAGAAGGACTGCCTTGTTACCGGTTTTGCTACCACCGGCGGTTCAGAGCAACACCCCCCCGCGCAGTACTTCCACTACCTATATTCTGTTGCATTTCTGTTGCTAAGTGAAAGAGGAGAATTTATTCCATCTGCCGCTTGAAAACATACATATTTTATAGCAATCTCACTTAGTGGGAATATCTTTTCAAACCATTTTCCAATGTGATTTGTTAGAGATAGGAAGGTACCATAACCAATGAAATAGAGAAGAAAAAAAAAAAGGCACCTTGAGAACAGCCTTCCTGCTAAAATGACCTAGTGAGACTTTGTTTCTACTTTTACAGCTGTTTTACTTACCTTAGTGGCAGTTCAATTAAAAAATGTTAAAACGCATTAGCCCTTCCTCTAGAGATCTGAAAATCTAAAACTACATTTCTTTGGAATATGTGTTACTGACTCAGTCCAGTTTCTTTAATAAATGGTTATGCATTTTAGAGAGAGCAGTTGTTCTCGTTATTGATAACAGAAGTTTCTCTGTTTTGCTTTCTTTCCCTCCAAAAAATAAGCAGAAGAAATCTGGGAACGCAATCAGCACTGTGAAGATGGAAAGAAAAATCAATGGAAACATTTTGTTTTTCCAAAGGGATAACATGGTATAGATACAGAAGAAAAAAAATACATTAATTATTTTTCTATAACTTTCACAATGTAGTCTACAGAAAAAATATCCCGTGTTCTCTTTCTGTTATTACTCTCAAAATCTAAGGATACCTGTATCTGAGACTTTTTTCCAAGTCTATTTCCTCCTAAGGATTAAAATACAAAGTCCAGTAGACTTTTTTTTTCCCTAAATAATGTGAACTGAGTGTACAAAGTCAGCAGATGTGGATACATCAATGACATGAAACTATAAACTTAAGACTCAATACTAAAACCCTAAAATGAGGGTCCTTCTCTTTTTCTTAAATGAAACGCTCCAAAGTATTTCTGTTTTCACAACATACAAATGATTGTTTTCCACAGAAACCTCAGCGTTTCTCATGCACAACTGGGTGACTCCAGGTTGCTAGATAAAATGTAGAAACAGGATAATTCATTTGAATAAATTTGTCATCCCAAATATTACGACTTACTGCCATAAACACTTACGAGAAAGGTGCAAACTTGAAAAGGTACAGAAAAGAGCTAATCATAAATATTTATATAAAATATACATTCACACAACTGTAACTGTTGTAGATGCAGAAAAGTACACTGGAGCTTCATTAACTTCACTGATTGAAAATGGTAATATTCTGGGAATCAAACAATAAAAAATTCAAAGATGCTATATCCCAAACTATGATAAATCATTTATTTTGACAAGTAAGGGTAGTTTAGTTTTAATTATTTATTATTATACTTCGTAGCATATCAGAAATTATGCAGTGATTTATTGTGCAAAATGAAATCTTAATAAAATGAGTCCCTTCCCCAAACTACAGGATTATTAAATCTTCATGGAAAAGTGAGGGTGAACTCTCCGGGTTATTTTCGCTATTGAGCTGGCTGGTTAGTAAAGTGAAAATAAGCAATGCCTATTGCGTTTAGTTATATTTTGACTTCAGTTCCCCACAGACCCAAGTCATACAACCTTTGGGACTGGGAGAGAAACAGAGATCATGCAGGCCCAGCTGCCGCTGCCCACCGCTCTTCTGCTCTCTTGCAGATGACGCAGCAGCATCTCACTGCTCAAGCACGAGGGGGCTGCTGGAGTGCAAACCCCTGCTAAATCCATACTCATTGTGGAGCTCTTTAATCGCTCCTCTTGAGGGAGGTGCATTAGAACAAGCCACTTTTAAGCACTAGTCTTACCCTTTTTGTATTGATTTATACCTCTCAGGTATAAAGTGGACCACCACCGACACCCGCATCCTCGCCAGGACCGTAACAGTTGGTGCAAATTGCTATCCTTAAGTTACTCTCTTTGAGCTTTGCCAGCCTGAACAAGACTATCCCTGCTGCAGAACACCACTCCGGCTCTTGGATTACCCATCCTGAGTGCCTGGATTAGCAGCTGATGAAGGGCTGTCATCTGAGCAGCCGTGCTGCCACCGCATCGCTGCCTCCAGCGCTGGGGTGCCTGCCTCCGCACTCCTCCGCCCAGCCCGCGGCTCGCTCTGCTCACACCAGAGATTTGTTCCTCTTTAGTTAGGGGTACGGTCTGGGGCAAAATTTGATTTATACTTCCAGTTAACAATGAAGAGGAATGGAATTTTTTGGTCACTACCCCTTTTTCTTTCTAAGGAGAAAATTGCAAAGCTCCCTGGTGTTTAAAGGTAATTATTTCTGTGAGGGTGTTCTCACCTAAAGCAAGGGAAGTTCAGAAACGTCAACTCTGGATTTAAAAGGGACACTACAGGAAAAGGGGATTTTCGAGAAGTATCTGATAATTAAAAAATTAGAGCAAATATATTTCACATTTTCAGCAGAAACATTTTGTGGTTCTGTACATTTCCCCTCTGAATCCCAGTCCAGTTTGGGTCAGTCTTAATTCCAGAACAGCAAAACATCACATCAAAATCAGCAAGGCAGTCTATTTAGCCTCAAAGTACGAGTCATGCTGAGCATTACTCTTTAAAGGTAGCCTTAATAATGGGGAATAAGTACTTACTGAAATGGTAAAAGGAAATGTTAATTTAACTATTAAATACATAATTATGTTAAGTACTTGTTTCTGCAATTGTAACACTTCAGCCTGATGCAAACTCACTTTTTGACCTGTGCACTTCATTTAATTTCTTCCAGTTTTTTTTCCAGCTGTAAAGTGAGGCTGCTGCAAAGATTACTTAGTTATAATTTATAGAAGTGTTTTATAAAGGTAAAGCATTGCACAAGACGAGGACCCTGGGGATGGTCTGGCAATCAGCTGTGCTACTCCACCGGCTGCTCCCCACCAGTGATCTCCCCCTTATGTCCCTGCCCCGAGGCCACACGCTCCTTAAGTCCCATGTCTTGGCGAGTTGCACCAACTTCCCAAACCCACAGAAAATGAACCTGCCCCTCTGACCCCCAAAATTCATGCTCTTCTGCAGTTAGTGAGCTCAATGGACTCAATGAAAGGTCCCCAGCTGCAAAAGGTGATGCCAGGGAGGGGACAGGACCATGGCAGCCCCGATTGGGAAGGACAGGAGGGGGAAGTGGTGAAAGAGGAGACAGAGTCACCTCTACTGGCATTTCAGCAGCTCGAGTGAATCGCACACTGATGTTTACGTATAAATCCAGAGTTTGGTGAATTACAACCGAAATAAGGATTAAGCACATAAGCAGTTATAAATTTTGACTCATTAAAAAAAATGCCAATAAAGTTAAAAAAAAAAAATTGCAGGTTTGTTCCAGTAAGACAGGAAAATATTTTCAGCTTTCCTATGTAAACGGACATCTTTCATTTTAGTATGGCAATGAGGAAATAAGAAATACCTGTTCTTTAATTGCAACCTTTCTATTCAGAGAAAAGAAAAAACTACTGGGTAAATCATTGCTACAACTTTGAAAAATGTACCTCCTTTGCAAAAATCACAAAATAATTCTACCAAAACATCTTTTAACACCTACATCATTTCTAAAAAGTCTACGGATTTTCAAATAATTACTAGCACTTTCATAAATATTTAATGCTGTCTACAAAAGTTCTTTGACAGAACTAAAAACCCACCGCGCAAAACGCAATTTTCTTTTGCTGACTATATAACCAACCCAACAACTTACAAATCTGCCTTCTGCTTCATTAATATTTTTCCCAATTTATACCGAACTAATGTAAAGGATAATACACTTGCTGGAATTATCCAAGCACACATAACAAGACGTTTTGCAGGCCATGGTTTGGAATAGAAGGACTGAGGCTAAGATTCGTGGTTAACTGGTTAACTTATCTAAAAGAGACAATCCTCCTCTTAACCCTAACCCACGACTGTACATCCCTCCCTCCATGCAACTGGAAGCAAGCTGCTCTTGGGTAAGCTTAAATTGGATTATAAAACCACAACCTGAGCGACTTATGTTCTGCAGTCTCTGACCTTACCTGACAGATGGATTAATGAAGCTCACTGACAAAGAAATGCCTGGTTGGGGTTTCTCTCTGTGAAACCATCACCTGTTTCATATACCACCTGGAAATCTGCACGTCCATACACATCTTCCTCATCACCTTGTATAGTTACTCAGTGTACAGGATGGACCAAAAGGGCACTTTGCTTGGGTGGTTGTTTGTTTTTTTTCTTTGTTTTTTGTTTTAAACTTTTAACTTGAAATAGTTCCATATGATTGTGCCACTTTCTCAGGAGTGTGTGCACTGCAAGGGAATGCAGCAGACATTTCATAGTCCAACAAATTAGCATTGCAGGAACAAATTAGAGTTTCTTTGTTCAGCATGGCACAGTCTGATCTGACCCCTGCTAAAAATTAATACACCAATAAAACATATCAGAAAAGGAAGGAAAAAGCAAAGTCCAGAGAAGCCCACAGCAGCTGTAGCTGTGGCAGGAGGTCAGGGCTGCCCTGCCACTGCTGCTGCTCCTCTAGCAAAGGAAGGGTGAGGAAAAGATAAGCAGCAGCATGAACCAAAAAGAACGGTTGTCTTTAATAACCCAAGGTGGTGGTACCCTCTCTGCTCAGCCAGACATCAACCTGCCCTCACACCAGTGTAATTCCAGCTTCCTCACGTCAGTAACCACAGCCTCATCACATCTATTACCCTGGTTCTTGATAGAAAGGGCACATCAGAGACGGAAGGTGCATGGAAGGAGCTCAGGCAAGGAGAAAAGATTACAGCAGCAAGGCTCCCGGCTCCAAAAAAATCCTGCAAACACTGCTAGGGGATCTTGGTTTTAGAAAGATGGTTTTTCAGTATTTCTGAAAAAAATCCTTGTAAAATGCATCTTGAATGCGACGCACACGACAAACACTTTTAGGCCTGAAAGTTACTATTAACCCTTTCTGTAAAGCTTGCAATGTGATGATCAGCTGCTGACCACTAGTTGAACATAAGCTGACCTGGATAAAATGACATACTTGAAAATTCATGGTTCTTGTGCAAGCCACTTCACACGCTTCAAAAATAGATAAAAATTGTGCTTAAACCATTTGAGATGTGGTTTGGGTAAACTAGTTAGATGCATGTCTGGGTAGGGACCAACATGATGGATTTAGAAACATAAAAACAAGAAAAACTATAGTGGCAAACTTAAATTTAAATTATTAGGAGGTAAATATATGGCAAGTACTAATCCCCTGTGCATACAGTCCTTAAAGAGTATCCCCAAAGATCTGTATTTTTCTCCATATTTGAGTATTTTCTTACTCTACAGTTATGATTGTTAAGTGCAGATAAAAGAACTGTCATGAAATCCTAAAGAGGAGGAAAAAAATCAAAGTCATACTTAGAATTTTATGAGAAACTAATTTTAAATCCTACCTGATTTGCTCTTTCAAGGTCTGTCATGATCATCTCGATTTCATCAGCCCTGGGAGAACAAGAGAGCAGAAGTGCTGTTATCACGTGAAGAATGCCTGCTATATGAGTTCATGCATTGTACAGTTGCAACATTCATACAAACTATACCCATTTTCATTTTTTTTTTTGTAAAGGAAACAGTAAAGACTGAGAAGCTAAGCTTTTGATTGATGAAATCCTCTTGGGTTTCAGCTCTGTGGGCTGGTTTGTAAGTCTCCAAATCTTTTGCCTGTTCCCTTTTTCCAACAAAGTGGCATATCAATATCTGAGCATATTTATTAGATCTTACTCCCAAACCTTCTGCAGAAGGGCTGTGTCACCTTTCCTAGATATAAAGGTGCTTCAAAATGATTATTATAGAGAATTCAGAGACTAGAGTTCTTCAGTCAGCTACCTGCATACGTTTACACCATATGTACACAGCCTGCTACTCCTCTGTTTCAGTATGCCTAGAAGTTTGGCTCTAAATTCTGCTAAAAAAAATAATCATAAAGTCGAAGAGACTCAGAAATTTAAATTATGGAGAAGAGAGGTTTTCTGACAGAAATTTATGAAACTAAATTTAGACTCAGGCTCTTAATGCACTTTACAAAGCTGTATAGGAAAGTCAAAGGGTTGAAAACTATAGAGTTAAGAAAAAAATAGATCCATCATATATGTGTGTTAGGTGCCAACTACTAGCCCCAACCCTTTAAAAACTCCAACTTTTCTACGACTTTGCTCACACAAACGGACCTGATGGTTAAGCAACCATTTGTATCATCACACGGAATCATGGGCAAATATTTCAGTGATACCTCACCTGTGAAAGGTACCAGCAAAAGGGCCTACACAGCTAAAAGTATGTTCTGTATCAATATATTGAGACATATTACTTCTCCCCAGACACTCTGCCTGTCTTATATCTCTGGACCATATGGATGCACTAAACACTATCTTCATCTCCTATGAACAGCAGCTTTAACCAGCAAGTCCTTTTGCAATCTGCCAACACCATAATGTCTGTTTTTTGTTTTTAATCTGTAGCAGATCATTGTCAGTGAAAGCTGTGAAATACTGGAATTCCCTTCCCCTGCCGATGCAGAAAAGTCAGGTTTTGTTTTTTGGCTGATCCCAAAGAAAATCCATTTTTCTATGCAGGTGTTTGCTGGGAAAGATAGTTAATTAAAGTACACGGGAGTACTGGCAAACTTGACACTGGATCATTACACAGAATACTGACTTACTCTTCAACAGCATTTTAGGTTAAGGAAATGCAGTAAAAGATCACAATAAGTAAATGTGTATGTATAGAAATAAATGGACAATTAGTTTTTAACTATAGCCTTTAATTATGGGGCAACATGAATTGCCTTTTGAAAAATCTTTTGAACAATAATGGAAAACAGATTAACGTATTTTCTCGTCTAGGAGAAGCCAGTGTGCTGTTACACTGGAAAGAAATCATGCACAAGATGTTTTGAATTAATAATAAATAATAGACATTAGTTACTGAATTGAATGATCACTCTCTGGACAAACAAGGACTTAAAGTGTGCAGGGACTAACAGAAGACTAACCCAGACAGGTTCAGATAAGCCTACAATAACATTTTCGATCTCTTTAGCCTAGTTGTGAAACAACATCTTTTGTTTAGACTCCAGACCCAAAATGCTTGTCCATCCTGTTAACCCCATATGGAAATTACATCTCACACGAACAAGACGCCCACAAGAACGTGCAGGTGACCCCAGTATGCATCTGTAACAAAGATGAGAGGGAAGAGAGCATCCAAACACACACACACACACACACACAAAAGCGCGTTTCCCAGCATTTTACAAATATTTTTAGCTGGGATAGTTTAAGGATCCTCTTTATATAAGCTTATGTATTCGGGTTGAATTTATGTGTGAATGCCTCAGGTTATATGGAGCCAGTAAACGACGTCTGGATTGTGTCACACGCCTCCCGGACCAGAGCCGGGAGCGTCCCACTCCAATACGCCGGCTGCAGCTCGAGTGAACCCAGTTTCCGCTTGCTTCTTTGTAGGGTCTGAAGGGCAATAAAATCCCTGCCTTTCCCCCCAAACAGGGGAACGCCGGTGTCACGTATCAGCCAAAGGTCTGAAAAGCTACAGAGCCCAAGAAGAGCAAAGGACTAAAAGCACAAAATTCCTGGGCCAGGAGAAGAAAAGCGCTCTGCTTTTGCAGCAGAAGGGCCATTTTTGAGTCCAGCCAAGGGAGAGGCTTGACTGCAGAGAAAAGAAAAAAGGTTCTGACGCAGAATAGAGGTGTTTGAGGGGGTCTGGACTCACCAAAGGACACTCAGCCACCTGTAAAGGTCACAGAGGCAAGTGAAGGAAGCCAAGGGCAGCGAATCACACAAAGATTCTGTCCTCATTACAGCAACATCTAAACCTTAAGAAAGTCTATTGCATACAGCTGCAAATGGGAATTATAAGCCCTTAGACTCCATGGGAATAAGGCAAACTGAGCGCCAACTCCTGGAGAACCAGAGCTGTGCTGTGAAGTCCCTGCCCGCATGAACCAAGGATGGCGCAGCCATCAGTCACTGCTCGCTGCTGGCAGCCTGGGGGAGAAGCGTGCCCAGGAGCAGCCGTGGGATGTCTGGGATGTCCATGGGATGTCCGGGATGTCCGTGGGATGTCCGGGATGTCCGTGGCCAGAGGAACGATGGAGAGGGGACCACGGGCAGCAGAGCAGCAGGGCCAGCCAAGGGGTGCGAGGCTGCAGGGCATGGCCTGGCACGTAGGCTGGAGCCTGAGAAGCGGGGTGAGGCCTCAGGACGGTCCTCTATTTACAGCGGACATAAGTATTAATACCAGTATTTGTATGCCATTTCGGCTGGGGTCAGGATTTAAGAGCTCTATTACAGCACTGGTATACGCAGTCAATTACAAAAAAAAAGCGACTGAGGATATAGCACGCCATAAAAATGACATTTCTGCCCTTCAGCGTGCGCAGATAATTCTGACTGAATTCGGTAGAGTGTCAAACTGTGGCCAAGGGCAAAATTGTCCCTTTGTCCTTGCACCCAGACACACCAGCAGGCTGGTCCTGAGCTCCCTTCCACCTTTTTCCCACCCAGGTTTTCCCCACGCAATCTTTCTCCACACATCTAATAAAAGGATGTGACACCTCCAAAAAAATTCAAGTGGAACACCTCCAGCCTAGCAGTCTGCACTCCAACCAAGGTTAATGCTGCAACCATAAATGTTATCTTTAAGTGAAGCAATGAATTAAATTACTCTGTATTCTTTCTGAGCACAAGTGTCAACAGCATTCAGAAGAATCTTCAAAAGGAATTCAGTCTTTTCATTTTAAAAGCTCAACTCCCACATTGGTAGCTGGCACTCAGCAGTCTAAAATCACTTGTTTGAGAAAGTCTCTAATAGCTACATTCGCTGTTTGCTGAGCAGAAGTATTTATTATAAAATAAATTATAGTTCTTACACCTTTTATGCACTCACAGAAACAACTTGCATTGATTTATTGTTTACAAAGCACTGTGTCGAACTCAAACCTGCAAGGCATGAGGAAATCCCACTTCGGCTCAGTGAATTAGGCCCATACAGGCCATTTTTGATGTATTCACCATCTGCAACATCTGCTCATTTCCAGACCTTCCGATTTCAGTATTTCTCTTTATTTCAATGGAATTACTTGACAAGTAAAGCATCATCCAGCTCAAGGCTGATGGCATCTTGTCCTACAGGTTTTCACTGAAAATCTGATGGGAACCTTGCAGAAAACAATGGCCAAGTTTAGCAAACCCGTGGTTATATTGATCCTAAATTTCTGACCGAAATCATTCCATGTGAACTACAGTCTCCTATAAGAGTCACAAATCTGATGATTTTATATTTAACCTTCTTAACTCCTGAAGCAAAGGTGACTTGGCCTCTTGTGAGTGCCTAGATTCCCCTGATCACCCCAAGAGCTGAAGGCAAGGAGAAAAAAAAAAAAAAGTTCCTTCTTCGTATGATTACAGAGAATGAGGGTAATTAGGAGTGAGAGAACCTTTTACTGGACTACACTGGTATTTGCGGTGTTTTAGAGCAGATTTCCACATCACAATGGTCAGGATTAATGCCAACATTATTCAGGGTTTGTCAAGGGTGATACTTTCTTAACATTAAAACAGATAATGAGAAAGAATGGGTAAAAGCTGTTTTCAGGAATGAGTATTACTTATCCTGTGTTTTCTCCTTTCACAGATAGTATAATCATTCATCTGATATAATTCCTTATACTCTGTTACAGCAAAAGCAAGACAGCTCTTCAGTCTGTATTACGGATAGTTTGTTCTAAGTTTCAGCACTTTCAGGCTAAGGAACTTAGCAAATCAAATTTTAAGTTCAAGCATTTGGAGCTATAGAATAAGCATGAACAAATAAAAAAAAAACTGAACTGTTGACATAGCATGACCACAAAATATTCTACTATTCCTTCGCTTGCAACTGTGTCTGAAGTGAAAAACCAAACACAATAAAAGCTATAGATTTTACAAGGTGTAAGCTTTTACCATTTATGAAAGAGCCATCAAAACGAACATGCCATCTACAAAACCAACAAATGAACAAAATCAAAAACAAACAAACAAAAACACTCCACAACTTAAGCAGTTTAAAAAAAAAAACAAACACTTATTCGATTGCTCATGGGAAGTCAAAAACACAGAAAGGTTCAATTTTCTTTTTAAGATCAAGTTAACCGATTAGGTTTGAACAGCATAACAAGCGAGCAAATTCAAGTATTGGTAAAATGGAAACAGCTCAGTTTCTTCTTCTAAATAAATCAGATGAAAACCCTAAACACCATGAAGCTATTCACTTGCAAGCAAGAAGAACGTGGACTTTAAAATCCAGATGATCCGACTCCTTCATTTAGATACTAGCTTAAAGAGGCAGAAACAATTCCTTTTTTATTAACATGACAAGTGAGTGGTTTGCCAAATCTTGTGGCTACAGCCCCCTAAACATTTGAACTTACTGAACCTTGAAGGAAACTGCTGTTGGATTCTTTATACATGGAAGAACCGAAAAACACAGATGACACTTTTGAAATTGCAGTCAATGGTGTGGCCAAGAAACTTCACTAGCAGGGCAGATTAATGTTTTGGTTTGGCAAAAAAAAAAAAAAAAAACATTTTTTTCCCACACATTTGTTTTCTTTAAAAACATGTATAAGTTTACTGGTCAGAGCAAACGGTATATGGAGCCAGTGGGGCTTGTTAAAACGTTCTAATTACTAAAACATTTATGCAGTCAATTTCAAACTAAAAGCATACATTATCAACTAATGTGCATATATGTTTAATAAAAAAAAAAAAAAAAGGAAAGAAAAATCCTACTACTAACATATATCTGTGATGACCACAGTGCAGAATTTGGCAGAATTAGGTAAACATCTTACCCTCTTAAAATTAGAGGCAGTATAATCTAGCACTTTGCTAGCGCAAGACAAACTGGGAAGTTATCTGGGACATTTGGGAGGGAAGAAAAGAAGGGAGGGCCAGAGCACTCAAAAAATGCAGTGCATTTGATTTTTTTTTTTTAGAGTTTCAATAAAATTTGTATCAGGAAAAGTTCCTGGGTCTACGAGGTAATTTCGGATCACTATACAACGTCAGAATTGCCTGCAGTCCAAGGATCACAGCATTCACTCAGGACACAAGAGCATTGTGGCATTTGAATATTCAATTTTATTTTTTCTTTAAGCAAAAAAGGATAACACATTTCCTACCCAAATTCAAGACTGTCTAAACTCTGCTGGTAGGTTCCCTCATCTCATTGCTGCAGGTCAGACACCACGCAAAGGTGCCTGTAGTGCTGGCTCGCTTAATTTCTAGGACCCCTCACGAGGAACCTAATGCACTTAACATCTTAGGAAGTTTCTGACAGGATGTAATATAAAAACATGACCAATTCTATTTATCTTGCATTTTGTGAATATTGCTGTACACACAGTTTAGGCCTTTTTAGAATTCATAATGATTCTAATCTAACAAACAACCATATTAGATAAATCCGCATTTATTGCTAATACAGCCTCCAAAAGTCACACACACAAAGGTTGTACAAAGAAAAAAGAATTATTTCAGCATAACTAGTATAGCACATGAAAAGGCAAGAATTCGCACACTTTTTAGTAGTAAGTTCTCAAACCTACTTTTCAAATTGCAAGAGCTATAGGTTAATATTTTCTTTCACAGCAACCCTCTAAGGATCTTCAGATCAGATAATCCTTTTTCCAATGTCATATAAATCCAGGCCTCTCGTAAAAGAATTTCTCTGTTCAGGGATTCATAAATCCACCAACTTTAGTAATGAATTGGGTGTTTCCTTTCCTAGGAACTCAATTGAAGAAAAAATCCTCTCTCTGCTAAGCAGTGAAACACTGAAGGCTTTAAATTGAGAGATCAAAGAAATACTGGCTTCAGGTGCTCCAGCGATTCCACAATACGTCATCTGGATTAATCTGGGGAATGGTTAAATGTCCAGTGTACGTTGTCCAGACCCCTCTGTGCAGTTATCCTATACTAAATCAAATTTTTCCCCTAGCAGAAAGGAGAGAGATTCAATGCTAACTTTTTTTTTTTTTGGGGGGGGGGGGGCTAATTTGTGTTTCCTCTCACTGTGAGCCTTGTATCAATGCAGTACACTGCATACAGATGTTCAAGCTGAAAAATAAACTAAATCTCATGCAAACATTTCTCATTAAGCACACCAGGTTAGTATCATAAATAGCAGCATCAAGCAGTTGCACCAGCTGCAGGTATGATCTTCAAGCAAATGATGGCCTAGGTGCTTGAAAGATGTCAAGTGATCATCAAATATTCATTGAGGTTAAAGAAACTGCTAATAGAGCCCAAGATATTGAGCAATACTCGGACAATACAAGAATCAACTTGTTAGAAGTCAAAAAAAGCCTCTGTAGAATAAAACCTCTTTTAGTCTGTAGAAAAACGGCTTTCTAAGAAAAACCCTACATCACTTTGTTTTCTCTTCCATGGTTTGTCAGGATTTTCAAGGATAAGAAAATCATGTTTACAATTATAAAGTTTTAAATACAACAGAAATCAGCTTTATTCCAGAGATACACTAGGGAGCAGAGTTTCTAAAGATCAGCAGTGTTTTATTAATCATTTTTACAGAAAAAAAATGCTATGAATGACACTAATTGATATGGCCAATAATAAACAAAACAAAACAAAACAAAAAAGAGAAAAAGAAAAAGAATTACATATACGAGAAAATACCAGCTCATGGAATCCTAGAGCTGTAAGTCCCATGGTTTTGCACACACATGCCCTTGGCACACTTCCCAAACCAAAGAAGAATGCTTAACGTAAGCAGCTGGAATGAAGAGAAGTGAAGGCGTACTGGTTGCATTAAAAACTAGCCCGATCTATAAATAGATGGTACGTCTTTTTTATTCAATGACAATACTATTTTCTTACGTACTGCGTATTTATATATTTTGTACCACAGCCAGCACAAATCCTGAACTCCCCAAACTGCTCGTTCCTCCATTTAAACAGCCCTTACTCAACTATCATTTTGTTTGCCTCTCCACAAGAACAGGTCTTTTTTGTGATCTGTGTCCAGCCATCACGTTGCCTGTTACAGAAAGGAATATCAGACAGGAAAAGAAATGCAATCTATCTTTTTTCTGCAAGTCTCATGATCAAACATATCCTATTTCACAATGCATTTTTGCTTTACCCCACGAAGCCTTATGAGTAATGTCACAATCAGTAATTCGGAATGTCCAGATTTGGATCATTCTGGGTGCCCTCCCATCGCAGACTGCTGGTGACAATCCTTTGAGTCATAGAGGAATTTGAAGAAGGTTGCTGAAGCACGAGCTAATTTCTGCACCTGAAGCCTGCAGGAGCAAATGACCTTGCTCAGACTGATCTAAAATCGGTTTCCACCAGCTTCTGTGGGAGCTGATGAGAAGTCTCAGACTTCACGTGGGAGGTGTGGGCCCATCCTCCTGCAGGTTCTAATACTGGCAGGCAAGGAGAGGCATCTCAGCAATTCAGCTCTGGTGTAATCATTTGGACCCGCCTTTAGAGGCAATGTAGAAAACAAGAACTTTTGGATGTTTAATTTTTGATGTATTTATGCCTGAATCCCACCTGCAGTAATACCTAGAGACACATACACTGAGATTGACGTACTGTACCAGTATCAGTAAAAACCCACTACATTTGCAGGATGAAGTCCTCAGGGTGAGGAACACAATCTCTAGGTTCAGAATATGCAGAATATTCGTGCTCAGGGGAGCCGATTTAGACAAACAAACATTCCCACTGGCCCTCCTGGCCACTGCCAATCTGCACTGTGCTAGGCCCTGGGTAGCAGGAGGCACTGCCTGATCCAGTGCTACGGCTCTGAGGATTTTCTAACAATACAAGATGACACAGATGCAACAAACTCTGTATTTCCTGGTGCCTCCTATTACAAATTGAAAGAGCTTGCTGCAATTCCCCTCTCCTGACTCCAGTTGATTCAATAACGTATCAGAATTTAAACACAGGCACCCTTCCCTCTCCCTCGCGCACAAAGCATATCAAAAGCATGGAATTACTCCTGACTTGGCCTTGAGCAGCCAACATGATGTCAATTTTACATGTTTTATAAAGCAACAGCATGTAGAAAGCAACTCAAATGCAGGTCATATCAAGCATGTGACCCACAGAGCAATCAAAGACTGCCTGAAACTGTCATTCAAGGTTCAATCATCTTCTTGCAGGAAAAATGAAACATCTGTGGCCCAGAGAATTAAGTTATGTATTGCATAATTCATCTGGTGTCTGCCACAGCAGCCATTTTAATGCTCCAGTGATAAACATGTTTGATTATTTTTGTTTTGTTTCCTGTTGCCTCCATGGTATTTCTATTTATCTACCCATACTGCAACACATAATGGAGATAACAAATATACAAAACAGAGTTATAGTCAGCTGATAAGATGTGGGAAATCAGCAGTCTTATTAATCACATGAAGATGGCATCATTATTAAACCTTACGGTCCTTGTATTGTACTCATTTTGGTTCTTTTGGGTACACTCTGTAGTTAGATTTGATGAAATCATTGTTTCCCAAGGATTTAAACATGAACGTTAGAGGTCCTTCTATTAGAAAGCTGCTGTCCTCATAAACAAAGCAAGTTTTTCACTGCCTCCTAGCTTTTCCATCCTCTCACTTCTTTTTGATCCCAACGGAAGCAGGAGGAAAGTGCTCCTCATGCCACACAATGCAGAGGACACCCTTTCTTGCCCACTTATTCCCCTAATAGGTTTGTGGTCCACATGTGGAGAAACCCTAATCTAAACTATCCTTTGCAAGCCATTTTGGGAAGTGGTTGTTTTCTTAATGGTAACTCGATTCAATTTGCTCCTAAACACAGAAACCTGAACACCTTCCCACCTGCCACGAACTTCCCTGACTTCCAGAACATGTCCTGCTGAGTCGGTGGGAACTTTAAAGCTCCAGATCCGTTCCCCGCTCTCCGGCTGCCTATTCCTGTTGCCAGGAGTTAGTCATTTCTACTCACAAAGCTTTCAATGTCAGTTAATTTGTTAAAGAATTAAACAGAGCAGCTATCATTTGTGCAAAATTTTACAAGACTTGGTCAATACTGGCTTGATCCAAAAAGGTGCTTTGCACGGGACTGATGGAAGAAAACAAGCAACAGCCTCTGAAGCGGAGTCGTGCATATTCTTATGCATTTTCATGATTTGGAGTCTATAGGATTCCTACAATGAGCAAAATCCTCACTACAAAGCAACAGTTCAGCACTATTACCAAACCTGATTTGGTAGGACCAGAATTTTATTTGACACCCTGAAATCTTGCACACTGTTTCCTGTGATGCTCTACACAGAGCTGACTCAGTGGGGCTAAAATAACACATTCTCCCGTAAGCCTGAATACAAATAAAGCACCGTTTCCTATCGATTGTTCCTATAATGTTGTTTGGACAGTACCTATTGTAATAGTATCAGCTGTCCCATCTGTGCTTTGTAGCTGCCCCCCATTGCTACTTCCTCTTGCAGTATTTCTAGGTCATTCCCTTATCTCCTAAATGTCATCTCCTCACTTCCCAGCCCACAAATGGAAATAGGGATTATGGATGCTTTCCAGCAACATGTACATGCCTGACCAACCAGCAAGTGGACAGGTAACTGCTGCTCTCAAATTGCAGCCCTCCACTCAAACGGATTATTCGTCCTTCTTTCCTATCCACTCCTGATTCCTACAAGAGTCACCAGAGCTCGCTGTCCTGGGGATCTCTAATGCTGTTAATTTCCGTTGAAGTCAATCATCAGCTTACAAACTAATTTAGGAGGAGAGCTGATAAACTGCAAACTGAGCAGCGAGCAGGCTGGCCGTAAAACAGACCACAAGCCCATGGAAGCTTCATTTCCTCCAGAAGCCGGGCTGAAAGCTGTGCTCACGCAGTGCTACTGCTGCTACGCGTGCAACTGCTCTTCCACGGACACACAAACAAGCTGCACAACAGCAGAACTGGTCATTTTTGCTTTTGCTTGAAAAAAATATAGAAGAAGTGTAAAATGAGAAGTTCCTTAAAGACCAAGCCTTAACTGATTACCTCTGCTGCTCTACAACTTGCATAAGCTGTTTTATAATTGTTTCTCCAAACATATAATAGTAATAATAATGGACATTTGGGGATTTTGGAAATACAGCACCTGCAACATGTACTTATTTTTACTGATGGAGTTAAAACAGATCACTTATCCATAATTAGATACCTTAATTGGAGGCATCTTAAGTGTCATTCTTTTTTAACAGAATGGTGTATTTTAAACCTTGAAGAATCAGCAGGAAGAATTGCCTGTGCTTTGATTAAAGATCCTCTAAAAATACACACAAATATTTTAACTTACTCAATAATGTCACTGGAGATACGGTATGTGAAATGAGTGTATATATATCTTGGCAAGGTCATGGGTTTTTTTTTTTTTTTTTTTTTTTTTTAAGAATCACCATGTCACACCTGAAAAAATTACTTTAGGTTTTGAACAGTTACAATCCCAAAATGAACAATCTTCTCTCATTCTACATGAATGCTACTATCACATATTTCTGTATGTTTGTTTTCTTTCAAACAAAAATAACCTCAAAAATTGGACAGCGTTCCTGATTTTTACTATAGCAACATACCAGATTCATCTTTAGAAGCTTCCTTCCAGAGACGCTCAGCATCTCTTGTTCTCCTTAACTGCAAAAAGAGCTGGGCAGCTCAGTAATTTGGAAAATCTCGATATCTATTAATTTCTCCCCTTATTTATTCTCTTTGTCCATCACTGTAAGAACCTATAAAAAGCTTTTCTTTAACTTGCTTTAGTCTATATTCAGTGAAACAGATTTAAGTCAGTTTGAAAATAAAACAGTACAGTGAGGCAATTTTATGTACACGTGTCACTCCACAGGGATATATCAAGGGAAAATTACTGTTTACCACTGTGGCAATGACAGAACATCAGCTCCTGCCTTGTGGAGAACGATAATTTTCCAGTGGCCTGAACATGTATTAGTGTAAATATAACGGACTAGAGAAGAGAAAGCCACGCCTGCCTCAATCTTAGCTGAAAAGCTCAGGTTCTCTCGATTATCTGCCCCCTCTATTCTGTCTACTCCGTCTGACTTTGGTAACTGGTACTACGGAGTACAAGACAACATCCTATATGGCTTTCTGAAGGATCTGCTGGCATGAAACAAGATAAACATGTCCACTAGGCCAACAATCTCCAACTCAGTATTTCTTATCAAGCTCCTTATGTATCCCTCTCCGAGCACATTTGCTAATAGGCACCCAAATAGGATAATATACAGCTTCCCTACATTGTCAACTGCACCCGTAACGTCTGGACACTGCTTTATCATTAAGCATAACAACAAAAAAGCATTATTTAGTGATAGAATCCAGATAAACACACATCTTATTTTTATCTTTTTCCTTTATCTATGTAAAGGACATGCACATTGTGCAAAGGAAAGGCTAAATCTTGACTCTGCAGTAACACAGCATTCAAGTGGGAGATGTATTTGGGGAATGCTTTAGTGCTTTTGGCTGTAGAAGTGAATATGGGTGATGTGCCTATTCTCTACTAGCTACTGAAACAAGTATTTCCTTCTGGCTATTGAAGAAAACAGCATTACATGGTCTGTGACAAAGGCAACTCATGTCCTTCTATTCAATAAAGGGACTGAAAATAGCATAAGCCATGACGGGGGACACGTTTTACTGCACATTTTGAGTAGGTTTTACCCTTCCCATGAGCTATGCTGAAGATTAACAACCAGGATGATTGCTGTCTTTATAATAATGTATCCAATTACAAATATGGTCTTCTCTCTTCCCAATTTGCTCCAGCTTTGTTCTGAATGGCAACACTACTTCTGTCAAACTGCAATTATGTCACCACTTTGCAGTTTCAGTTTATTGCTATCAATAGCATGAATCTTGCTGACCTGAGTAACAAAGCTGCAAAAAAAAACAGGCAGAAAGAAACCAAGGAGGGAAAGGGAGCCCACTGAACTGAGAAAACAAACAGGAGGAAGGAGAAAAGGCAGCTACTGTCTAAATCAGCACAACAAGCACCAGTTCATTATTACTTAACGGAGACCGATCACCTGAGACACAGAACAACCTCCTGGTCTTCAGATGAAAGAGTTGCCTTCCTCTCTTTCCCTTCCCTCCTCTAGACTTGCTCTTACACCAGTGGGGCACCCAGAAAAGCAGACTCAGCCTCCAGTTGCCCTCAGGAGTTTCACTCGGTCGAGCTGCTGTCCTGTAGGCTGGCCCCAATTAGCGGTTGTGTGGGTATGAATCAGCACAGCTTCACTCCAGTCGCTGGTACCAGCAGAGCAGCTGGCATATATTATTTTTACATCTTTGCTGAATATATAAAAGCTGCTCAGTCCTTTTCTAACTTAAATCTCCAGTTGTACCATATTATGAGATGCTCACTGATATGATTGACAGATTGCCTGTCTACACAGAATCTGAACTAGATATATATTAGACAGAGAAATTACTTTAAATAATCCTTGGCAAAAAAGAACAACACTAGGTACTACTGCAAGCCCTCAGAGGACAACAGTGCAGAATTTTCTAATTTAACCTTTTACAATTTTATTTGCAGAAGCACTTTTCCAATTCTCTATTTCCCTTTCAACAGTTGTTAGCCTTTAAAATACCGCTAAAGTAAAACAGCTCCAGGCCTGACTAATATTGTAGTCTGTGGTATGGAACTATTTGATTATTCTGTTTCAACAGTTAATGTAACAGGTTTAGTATTTCTACAGAAGGGAAGTCTGAACTGGAAAGTCTTCTGTTGCTAATGATAGTTCCTCAACATTTCTGCTACATCCAAGGATACACTGATGTCAGAAACCTCTTCAGTGGATGAAAACCATCCTTCCTAAATGTAAGAACAGCCCTAGCAGAGAAAGGAGGTAAGATAATGCAGATCTCCCTTTTAGATCTGCCTATTTTTTAATGCAGTTCTAACTCTATTAGCCAATGGGTCTTAGAGTCACAAGACCAGCATTTGGTTAATGAGCAAGTTCACACCATTTAGACCTCCAATGGCCAAGAACCCTTCCTGGTTGCTACCTGCGCTACAAGGTGTGAAGGTAAGCCTGTAACCCCATCAAGTGTCAGACCTCTGCCCTGCTGCCACCCCTCCTGCCGCAGCACCCGTGTTTCTCCAGCTTCTCTGTCCTCAGTTTGCTGGGATCAGTTGGGTACTTCTCTGTCACACGAGCTCGCACAAGGGCACAGCTACAGAGCAGGGGAATTTCCCTTTCTTTTACCCTAAGTGGACATTTTGTGCAAGCTCCTGCACTGTATGTGTAAAAGAGTTTTGAACTTTCCAAATAAAGCGCATCTAATCTTCCTCTGTTTTCCCTGGGCTTAGTTCCTTTTATGGCGTTTAGTAGTAAATCAGTATTTCAGGGAACCTTACTTTGCTTCTGAAGTGTTTGTTATACAAACAGAGAGGATGGGGCCAGACTCGCTGGCCCCTTGCGCTGCACACAGCCCAGGCCTCGTAGCTTCTTTCAGGGTTGTAATGTATTCAGTACAGCAAACCTTACTGCAACACCTGTATTATTTAGGTAGAAGATATGAGCAAACAGGAACTAACTAGAAAAAATGGGGGGAAAAAAAGAAGTTAAATAAAAAAGTTTAGTTAGTCTAGATATCGGACAATATATTCACCAAAAAATGGCAACAAAAAGCGTAACAGAAAGAGCAAGGCTTACCTACCATACATTCCCATTCACCACACAGAAAGACTGTTAAACACTGACCTGGGTGGGAGCTGGCAGGTACCCGGCACGTCCCACCGCTGCCAGCCTTCTGCCTGGCTCAGCTCTGCACTAGCACTGCGCCACAGCATCACCGTTGACAAGGTGGTGGCAAAAATCAATCCAACAGGCAGCAAGACAAATAAGTCGTCTGTATCACAGCTCAAATATGTTTTTGATCAATAACAGAAAATTAAGTCCTACTCCTTTGCCAAGAAAATAGATTATTTAATCAGAGTACAGACAGATAGAGATGTTACATAATCAAAAATAGCTCACTCGGCTATATTTAGTGGCCGCTGCCTTTCAGTGAAAAGGGCGAAAGTACACCCATTATTGGTTACAAGCCCTGCACTGAAATGGCTTTCTGCTGAGTTAAGCTGGTCTGACATACTCAACATCAAGATATTGTATATTTAAAACTACAACAACAACTATGACAGGATGATGGATACGGAAAAGATGAGAAAGTCACTGCTGTTGTATGGATAGTTATCCAGCAGGGTCAGAGGTTCACAGGAGATTGTGGAAGAGTCCCAACTAAAACTTATACACCAGGGTATCTACAACAGTTGTTTCTAGCCTTTCTGATCTTCGGATTACCTGGAGTTTTCCATTAAAGGATGAAACAGTAGTACAGCACATTTGCACATAACGACTGGTTGCCTTTCACAGTTATTTTTGTGATCTCTTAGCAATAACCATTGGAATTCCAAGAATTTGCAGAACACACTGAAAATCGCTAATCTAGACCATCAACACAGAGCTCGCTTAATAGTACTGCAGCCCAACTGGAAGCACTGCGTGTAGCTAGGAGCCTTCCACCATTTCCAAGACTCGCAGGATCTCAACTAAAAGCTCAAAGAAATGTCTGCCCGTGGGTAGTCCCCTAGATGAGAACAACGGTATCACCAGCGCCAACGTCTGTCCTTCCCCTACCTCCCCCAGCAAACAATAAACACTAGAAAAAGAGTGCAACCAATTCTCAAGTCAAGCACTTCCAGATTTAATGGTTTCAGATAAAGAAAAATCAAAAAAGGAATTAGAAAAAACAACTATTAAACTAAGGGCTCGTTTATAGGCCATTTGGGCTTTTAAATAAAAGTCAAAGAAAAACGCATGTTCCTAATTGGAACTAACTGGAGCACGGAAAAGAAGAATGTTCAGCAGAATAGCCAGTGATCAGCATTGGTACTATCCACTTCTTGTATTGTTTTTGGTATCAAAAGCAACAAGTACCTACGTCGGCTGGTACGTGCATCAGGTTTATAGAGCTGCTTCGCTACATGCGGGTGCCCCGTCACAGCAGCTCTCCGAGACACTGAAAGCAAAGCGTGGAAGATGGGGATTCTCCATGGCCATACCTTTAAGGTATATTTTGCTCTGGGATATTAATTTTAGACATTCAAAAGAACAAAACACTTCACGCAGACTAAAAATTCCTAGTGGTCACAGTATTTTAGAAAGGTAAGAAAACAAGCATGATAAACAGAAATCAAACAACGCTACCGCAGTATAACAGATACCTTAAAGATCCCTCAAATGTTTAGGAAAGCTAGAGAGGAAAGAAAGCACTATGCCCATTAAAAATAATAATAATAAAAGATAATTATAGCTGGCTCCAAATGTTAACAATTTAATAGTTACAGGATCTAAGTACTGTAAATGACTAATGCATGCAGCAGATGTATTCGCGACAGCATACAAAACAAAGCCCTTAAATGTAGATAGCTCTGGAAAAAAAGGATAAACTGTTTTATAACATAAACTCTGAAGCA
The DNA here is from genome assembly GCA_013399115.1 of Anseranas semipalmata. Classification (NCBI taxonomy): domain Eukaryota; kingdom Metazoa; phylum Chordata; class Aves; order Anseriformes; family Anseranatidae; genus Anseranas; species Anseranas semipalmata. Next base: position 1,094,383 of record VXAA01007018.1, read on the forward strand.
CATGACACTGAGAAAGTCTCTTGTATTATCTTCCTTTTGTGACTGGCAGCAAGACCTCCTTGATTTGCCAAGACGATGAAGAGACCAATAATGTGCAATTTGGGAACTCCAGATACCTGCATGATCAGAACAAACACATTGCATCTCTACAGCTCTCAGAAGAATGAGACATTTTTTCTATCCACACAAGAAGTCACGAACTTTCAGCATGTTTTAAGACAGACAGCCATACTTAAAGTCAAGAAAAGATTACTGATAAATTTAATTGACCATGAACCGGAATAATTAACAAAACTCTGCTGATTATTTACTATACGCCATTTTGTGTACACATTTTTTGCCAGTGATAGTCACAAATACAGCTTAAATCCACACCCCCTTGCTTCTACTCTTAATAAACAACCAACATTTCCCCCGAAGAACTAATGAAATACGAGCATGAAAATCAATCCATTGCCCCAAGGTACATCTTGTAAATAAATCCTAATTTAATGTTGATTTTATTCCTCTAAAAGACGTTTGTGTGCACATAACTGAGCTGCCACTAGTTACAGGTTAAAGTTGCTTGTTCAAAAGGGGCATTTCTGCCTCAAGCTGTGCACGCTGCAGCGCAGACCGGCGTGCAGAAGGGTGGGCCCGGCCTGCAGGACGGCTCGGCGTCCAGTCCCAGTCTGGAGCGAATGAGAACGCTGAAGCGTTTCCTTCTCCAAACATGCCCAAACGGAGATCATCACTTATCTTTCTAAACAAACAGCAACGCAGGTCACTCCTTCCTGCCTCTGGTTAGGAATTTCCCAGTGCTCCAGGCTAATGAACAATGTCCTTAAGGCGCACTGGCAGGAGCTCTGGACACCTATTTATCAAGCAGGGAATTAACAGAGAAGTCACAGATAGCAGTAGCTTTCTGGCCCTCATTTCCTTAGTGGATGATCTGCTACTGAGCTACACGCAGCAGCTCTGCTAGCTGAAACTTACAGGATATTTTCTATTATCAAAGAAAGAAATTCTGTTGAGTAATGCTTTCATTCAATTTGCTCACAATGTTCTCTGTTGATGAATATATCTGATTTCATGTAAATGTGATTAAATAAATCAGACAATGCTAGGCTGTATCAGTCTCAAGAGGTTCTGGTTCAAGATGTGAAATACTTGCCCCAGTAAGCACAACTTGAACTAAACCTTGTGCGTTCTGGGTTTTTATTACCCTCTTAATCTCAAAAATACCCTGGTCACCTCCTTATTAACATGGGTGTAACATCAGAATTACAGATTTTGCATACACTGCCACTTGTTTTCAAAGATTTTCACAATATCTAAGCACTGAAGGGGAAGGGAAAGGAAATGGAAAGAAAGAAGATGGAAAAATTCCTGCAAAGTAATTTGACTTATTTGGAGCTCGGGGCTTTCAGCACACAGAAGGATCAGGTAACAGGGAAACAAGTGCTGTGGCTGACACTTTCAGATAACAGAAATCAAAAAGAACAACTCTGAAATCCAGGCTGTTTATAATCAGTTGTCTATGCACGATGTTACAGGTCTAATCTCAAGTAGCCAAAGTGTTAAGTCTTCATCTGTTGTGCAGAAGTTCACGTTACACCATTCTCTTTGAGAAGGAAAGGAATATCAGCCAAAGAATACAGTGATCCTGCACCACACTCTTTGTAAAATAAAAGAAAGACATTTTAAAAAGATATCAGTTGAAAAGCAATGTGATTAAGAAAAGGAACTGTGTCTGGCAACGTGACCTTTCTCTGCTATTCGCCACCAAACTGTCTGATTGTGGAACTAGCAGAATGACAGGGTTATCACCTCCAGCACGACTATCCAACAAGACTGGTTTCTAGTTTCCAGGTACTAGGGAGTGAAATGCAAAGGACATGACTTCTTTTTCCTGACAAAGTCACTTACTCTCTATGAAATTAATTTCAGCTATACCACAAAAAAAAATAGTCCTTCTACCACAGATGATCAGTCACTTCATCTTCATGTTAGGTGCACCTCCTGACAGCAGGCACGAATTTTACCCATTTGTCGATGAGCTCCCAGCCCTCTTCTCCCATCTTTCACAGCGCACTTTGGTTACTGCCCTGAAGGGCTGAAGGATGCCCCAGCCTGTGTGTCTCCGTGATGAGATACAGCCAGAGCTGCAGTCTGTGCATGGAGCTCCTCCTGCACAAGCAACAACTGCTGCCACGCGGCAATGCCGAGCTAGCACTTAACTAAGAGATGAAGGCTCATCCATACCCGAAAAGGGCCTTTGGAACAAATTCTGCCATGGAATGGCTGACTCTGCACAAGATGAATGCTGGAACAGAGAAACTTGGTATCTTCAGCAAGTTGGGGACAACAGTAAACAACTGAGCTTTAAGTAGAACATTATTTTCTCTGATATCATACACAGAAGCTGCTGTTTAATTAAAACTAAGCTGCTTAAGCCATTCAACTGGCAAATGGCTATACCAAATGACTTGTCAGTTGTTAGCATTCAAATAGCAAGAGTTGTTTGTTGTCACACTCAGATGGCAAGTTGCAATGCTAATGCACATTTCCCTATTGGCTCCACAAATCTAAACCAACCCAGGACTCTGAAGTTACTAAAAGTCCTGCTGTACATTACTGAGGAATATTTTCTTACTATGATCTTCAAAGACACTAATATTATGCACTCAGCTACAATTTAATTATTTCAACCTCTGTCCTAAAAATATAAGCCATTCTAGTCATTTACTTGCATTTTTAAAAGTAGAACTTATATTAATTCTGGCTTTGAGCCCCAAGTTCAAGCCAACATCCTTACTTCCCCAGTGTAAGAAGTCCAGATACAGATTCTGTATCTTCCGATTCAGATCCCGCATATCTCAACTTCAAAATCTTTAATTAAAAAGCATAAATTACTACAGCAGCTACTTTTCTCTGATCACATGCAATTAAAAAAAATAAATCAAAGTTTTATCTTGGGTCAGAAACAGGAAAAGATCATTCTGGTCACCCAGGCAAACTTCAAAGCCACAAAAACTGAGCAGTAAGGAAAGTGCCTAAGTTGAAACACTCTAGAAGACCCCCTGTTTGCCTATCGCTAGAATTTAGGTCAAGAGAGTAAGCATCAGGCGGATGCCTCTTGCTCCCCTGCAGTCTTCATTCCCTTCCCCCAGATGGGAAGGACAGTGGCAAGGAACTTAAAACAGTTAAAGGCATTGAATTTGTTGATCTTTTTACTTCCTATGAGTCATGCTCCTCAACTTTGCCACTATGCATATAAAAATCTGCTACAAGTCATTAAATAAATATTTCCACTTTGACTCAGTAAAAGCAGATGACTCCCACATTAAAGCACCACACAGGTAAAACAATAAAAACTACTATAATGCTTAAAGTCACCCATTCCAGTGAGTTATGTGGGGTACTCAGTGGTATTGCTGCATTATTATTATGACAGATGCCACATGCATCTTTTTGCTTTGGTGTGGTCTCCAGGAGAGAAGAATATTTCCAAATCATCACAGAATGACCTAATGGATCGCGCTGTTCAAATGAATGGTCAGCAAATGCATTTTATGTGCTTCTATTTACGTACACTTATTTTTACAGCCTACAATGCAGGCATCAGAACAGCACTTCCACTTTTCTATCCAAGGACTGAAAGACTATCCACATCAACAAAGTCTTGCCTTACCCCATGTGCCCTTTTTACATATGGCAAAACTGAGTCATCAGACTTGTTTTAGGTAGCATACTTGACACAACAAAAATAAGAGGTGGGAGCTAATTACCAGTACAGTACATGAAAACAGGAGTGTCCTTTCCATAAGTCTTAAACTTTCTATCAAAATACACTGCTTTTTTATAGAAGTAAAGTTAATAGATGTCTAGAACTACTGAATGAAACGATGGGATTTCTCTGCATTTAGCAACAAGCCCTGAAAACCTTAATCTCATGAGTCAGTAATAACAGTGGAGGAAGTAAAGACAATCTTGGGTCTATAATCAATAAGACAAGCTGCTTAGAAGAAGACCTCATCTGAAATAAATGTGTAAATGCCTCACCAAAGCAGAGATGCTGATTTATGATTAAAAAGTGTAAATGTACTTCTGTGGTATCAGTTAAGAACAACTTGCATGTCTCATTCGCAAGGGCTTAAGGCAAGTAGTTTAACATCACCAGAGTACAAACTCCTCGCTAAGTCTTTCTCCCGAATGCCATTAACACCTCTGCATGTTCTGCGTCCCTTCTAATTCTCTCTGGCTTACACCAGCTCTATCACAATTTAAATACATCAAACTCCTTTTCCATTATCAAAGTTAAACCTACAAATGCTGCATTTTTCTCTTGACAAAATCCTGCCAAAGTCCCTGAAAGGCCAGTCCTGGCTGTGACACGCTCTGCTGCCAAACAACTGGCTACAAAAACCCCAAAGACTATGCAAACAGACTTTAAAGGATTTGGAGAGCAATATTCCTCCAGATAATACATCAGGACTGCTATTGTTTAATAAGTAAAGGGATGATTTAGAAAAGCTCATGAACGGCACAGTGGCACAAACTGCAGTGCAGCAGAATTATTCGGGTTTGCCAGGACTTGCGAAAGAGTAAAAAATCCAGAGACTAAAACAAGCCAGGTGAACGGGCAGCTTTATGACAGATGAGATTCAACACTGAAAAACAAGTGCTAATGCCCTGAAGAGTAATAATTCGGACTCCTTATCTACACTGCTGGGCTCTACACTTCTCGGCCAGTAAAGACCTGAATAAGAGGACGGACTAACAGGAACATCCACACTGAGTTAAGATCATATTCCAAAAAGAGCAAAATCCCCTCAGATAAAACATCATGATTCACAGCATAAACAACTAAACAATACAATCTGGAAGAACACTCCTATGGTAAATTAATCTGTGACTATGAATTACAGAACTATTTCATTTTTTTCCCCTTTTTGGACATCTAGCATACCAGCACAGGTCTTTATCAGAGATCAGACAGGGGGCAGGACAGCATTGTTATACCCGACACAGAATGACTGTATTACTGTTGAGCCCAGGAAAAGTAAGTAGCCTTAAAAATTCCTATTCTTAGAGAAAGAGGGAAAAAGCTAAGTATATGTATCACTGATAATTTTTCGAGTCAAATTCCAAGTTATTCTGATACTTTTCCAATGTAGGAGTATCTGGAATCTTTCCACCCACATCTGTATTAATCTACAGGGAAATTAACTGCTACAACAGCCGGAAATGTAGGGGTTAATTCTGACTGCTGTCGAATGCCCCAAGTCTGTGCTCTGTTCATCAGAGCATTAAATCTGAAAGCTCAAGAGAGTAGTGCAGCCGTGCTGCAAGGGCTATGTTATAAAGTTCTGCATTAAAAATTCATATCGGAGGCTTGCCACAGTACTCTGCTCTGGCTGAAAGGAGAGCTGGCGGGGAAATATTAGACACCCCACTGTCTTTCTGGCAATTGGAGACATTCCTCAACAAACAGCACCTCAGGAAGGGAATGAAAGGGCAAACAAACCGTGAAACAAATCAATGAGTTCAATTATCTCTCTCTCTCTCAGAAAGGAAACTTTTCATTTTTAAGGCTGTTTCATGAAATCTTTTAATGATGGCCCTGAACAAGGATGCTGGGCACTCCGGCTGCAAAACCGGCCGTTTGGCAGTAATTTTTGTTTGATTTACACAAGACACAGGTTCCCAACCAGTGAGGGTGAAGCACAGAGCAGGGTATAGCTACCCCTCCGCACAACAACTCTACTTACCCTTTACGTTACTCTGACCACGTGGGATATCAGGCTGTAGAAATCGTTGCCACTTTCCCTGAAGTGTCTCCAGCAAAGTGTGAATTTAGATTTATTAAGATGGTTAGTTACTCCATGGTTAAGTTATGCGCTCCTCACTGCTGGTTAAGGCTGTGTGCATTTCACAGCAATTTATGGCAACCCAGCTGGTAGATGACATGGTTCGCAATGATGGAAACGGGTGTTACATTTTTATGAAAGGCAGATGTGCCCCTCAGGTTATCTGATGTAACCACTGTATTCAGGCAGGTTAATAATCCAGACACCGTAAGTGGAGAAATACACAGGAAATGAAACATCAGTAAATACAGTTTCTTGAGGAAACCATGGAAAGAAAGCTACCTGTCTCACAGTCTTCCCCTGCACCAACTGTGCAGACTCACTCTTCTCTGTGTTGAAGTTTGAATCAAATGAAGGAAGAGGAAGGAAAGGTAAGCAAGATGGACAAGAGCTGCCCTGGTGCTACACAGATAAACATGTGTATGTGGACATCAATTCATTTTGAGTAACCAAGGCCAGAAAGACCACTACAGGTGGGATGAAGGAATTAACAAAGCTGTAAGAAACAAAAATTTCAAGCCTTTTTTAGGTTTAATCCTTTGTTAGAATGCTTTCTATTCTGCAAAGCAAATAAATATTGCTTTGTCCTGAAGGCTATGGCTTGTGTATCACTGCAAACAGTCACACGCACCTGAAGGGGAACAGTTCCAGGTGTCCAACTAAATTAGGCCTATGCTCGTTAGTACAGTTGGGAACCTGACTGACTTCAACCTAGCAATCCTGGTTTTGAGTGGTTTGGCCGCACGAGTTCATCCAGAAGGAGGTGCAGGAGGGCAGGTTTGTCATCTAGCAGGTACAGTCCAGAGGGAACTGAAGAGATTTATACCTGCTAGCCAGGACAAACCAAACCAAGTCCAGACTAGCCTACAAACCCTCAGAAATACATGAAAAAGTTGTGTAACAAATAATCAGAGACCATCTATTACAAACCACTGAAAGACTACTACAAAAGACCAGTAAACCTAAGGTAGCGCTTCAGTCAAATTTATTTTTTGTTCAAAATTTGTTGCTAACAGGTATTTAAAACTCGTGAGATGCAATCAGCGAGTGTTCAATCAGCATCAAGAGGCTGTATCTAAGTGAAAAAGGGAAGAAGCAGCCCGTCCTTCTAGCCAGTGATTTGATCTCTTACTTTTGATCCTTGCTGCAATACTGATTGCCCTCTGTGTCCCTGACCAAACTCCTCGTGACTCAGTTTCCCAACATGTTAAAAAAATGGGAGGAAAGGCTGTTAATTAGCCTTTGCTATGATCTGCTCCTCCAGAAACACACTAGATAAATGTTAAGGGTTAATAATATCAGGCTTACAGGATTGTAAATGCATTTGTTTATTTAATGCTTTACATGAATGCTAATGAAGTTATTAACAGGCCTGCATGTTGTCTATTGTTTTTCTTGGTTTTACTGTCTGCACCATACTGCCTTATCCCTTCTGCTCCATGAGCTGGCCAACATCTTTCTCTTCCAAATCCCTGAATTAGTGCTCAGTCCTGGTTTCTAGCTCCTTATGTTTTGGATTCTCTGCTTCTTATTCAAAGATACGATTTTAAAAATCACATCCATTACAACATACTTTGAAAAAATTCAAGATAATGAGATTCAATTTCATCATACCAGATATTTTCTGTGGCATACAAAACTGCAATCTCACATGGCGTTATTGTCTTTTAATTGAGATCAGAGGATATGTAAATGAGACAATATTTCTTAGTTCCCATTAAGTGATGTCTCCAGGATGATTAGAAGAGGCTGAACCAGATAGCACATGCTTCTCTGATGTCCAACGCAGATGCTTCTCCCTGAGCTGTGCTTCAGCCACAGGCATCAAGGATAAGGGTCAAAATGGAAGTCAAAGATTTACGTGAGGTGGGCAGGAGAAATACTTGGGAGAAGTTTTAAAGCCCTAGCAATGGTGGCAGAGATGACCTGTATAGCTATGCAGCTGTAGGATTGCATCCTGCAGCCTCTACCCTGAGCAATGCGAACACCTAAAAGTTCCCAACGTCACCAGTACTAACGGATAAGGTGGCAAAACCTAAACAGAAATACATTTTTAAAGCAACTGTGGAGAGGATAATGTCCCTGTTTCTGTAATAAGGTGACTTACAGCTGTGGTGTCACATTAACATTTTAAGGCAGGGAAGGGATCAAACACATTTAGGTACACATTTAATGAGACGCTGAAAAACCTGTCTAATGAGGAAACAACATATGGATACTTTAATGAAGGCTGTGTCACATACAGCCACTGACAGTGACTGTAAACACGTTTCTGTTCTTGGAAGTCAAACAAAAAAGTGAAATGAAAACAATGGACGAGCGCGAAGGCCGCCTGTGTGGAACAATGCAGGACATGGGAGAGCAGGTCCCCCAGCTCCCACGGCAAACACGTGGCTTTCCAAAGGGAAAAAAAATAAAGGCAGAAGAAAGAGGCTGTTTCCCAGGACACAGTGTTTTGGTGCTTGGGCCCTTGCAAAGTTTCCTCAACACCCATTCTCGTTCAGGGTGGCCATCTTTTTCCATTAAATGAGGCAGCATAACACACGCTACGTGACTCATTTTTTCGCCAGCACTATCGTTGTGTGGGAGTGGGAAACGCAGCTGGAATCCATTCACTGAGTGCAAGGAGAGGCTCAAGTAAATGCCAGTAAAGAAAGCCTATGGATTAAATGCACGGCTAGGTAGAGACTACTGCAGGAACTGCCAGCTTAGCCGAGAGCCTGATGGAGAGCCTTGCTTTGTGATTGGAAATAGGTAATCCTGCATATCGTACAGAACAGGTCCCTGTCGAAAACAGATGAACCATTTGCTTCTGATGACTGAAGGATTTCTCCCGATGGCTTTCCCCACGACCCCAGCCTAGCAGCAGCTGTGCTGAGGAGCCAGGGCAGCACCACGCGCCCTCCTTGCTCTCCAGGACAAGACCTCACAAGTGGTACTATACCAAAATAATTCTGCTGCTTTGCTACTTTGCATTCAAAAAAAAATGAGACTATTATCATTTGTAGATGTCCATGAGAGAGCTGCATGAAAACCAAGCTCAGCCGACTGGGACATGGAGGCCCAAGGCCCTGTCCATGCTCAGAGGGCAGATGTGCCTTTGCGAGAAGGGGGCTGCTTCCCTGTAACTCGCTCCTCTTCCTCACAAAGCCCCCCCATGCACCTTACAGAGTTCAGCTGTTCCAGATAAAAGTAAGCTACCCTGGCAAGACCACTCAAAAAAAACTGGACTGCCCTTTTGTCAGGCTCGCAGGGAACGCAGGTCCCTGTTGGCAGGCTGGGACTGCAGATGATGCTCGCGGTCCCTCCTGCTCAGCAGAACAATGCAGCCTGCGAAAGCCTGAAGAGGCTGGGTTCCAGCAAGGGCAAGTGAGGACAGCCAGGACAGGGCCAATTCTGCCCCTTCTGACTTCATGGAGACTCACGAACCAAGGGTGCTCCAGCCTCTTCCATGCGATTTCACGCCCAGGACAGAGCTGCAGTAGCCACCGTGGTCAGGATGACCACCAGCACAGTGAGCACACTAGGGCAAGACCCTTTGATACAATATTCTGTATTTATTTAAAGATTTCCAGCTAAGGATCTCATGTCAACCCAAGGTTACAGACAACGTAACAGGGTGATGACTAGAATATGCTGGAATACCCTAAGGCTATTTTTTCTACTTTGGGCTGTTAAGTAACACCAGCTTTTAGGCTACACTAGAAAAAGGATCTGAACAGTCTCACTCGAGGTTAAAAAACAAACAAATAAAAACCCTGGAAGGACCTAGGGCACTTCTGTGCTGTCAAAAAGTTACATTAACTAATTGCAAGCACTGCAAACCTAGCAAAAGAGACAACACAGTCCAGCTATAGCACTAACTCCTACAAACTCTAAATGCTCCACTTCTGTGGAGTTCTCATAAATGCACACTTAAAAATCACAATTTTTTTTTTTTTTTGCCAGTTGTGGTTTATGTTTCCCATGTCTGCATATTTCTAGATTCCAGCCAAGACAAGCCTGGTTGGCTTTGAGCATTATACTTGCTCCTCATGCCTCAGTTTCCCTACCCAAAAGTAAAGGTTAATGACATTGTTTCAAAGCAAGCACTCAGTACTTCACACAGGTGCGTATTTTATTGTAATAACTATCTTGCAATTTTTCTGGTTTGACTGTAGGCTGAACCCAAAATTTGGGAAAAAAAAAAAAGAAAGCTGGTTTGCACAGGAGCTTTCCAGCTCTGTTTCACACAAGAGCTTTAGATCAAGAAATGAAGTAGATCTCATTAAGCATTTTCATTAATTTCCATTTCTAGGTTTTTAAGAAATACATTAATGTTACATAGGGACTGTTAAGTTTTGCATAAGGCACATATATACAAATATGTGCCTTTTTAACAAATATCTCAAATTGTAAAATGCATCCAAAGCTTTCTGTAATATTCAAGACATTCCCCTTTTTTTCCTTTTTTAAAATTATTTAATATCTTCCTTGTTTCCTCATCCCCCCACTATCACTACTCCTGGGGTTTCAACGATGACAGTATGACTAGGAAATTTAAGAAGAGAAAAGGCTGTAAGACACATGGCCTATGAAGTTCTCCAACTCCTGTTTTTAGGGAAATCACTTTAAATACAGCAATAATTCCAGAGACGAGCATTAGAACTTAATGACTCATCAAAAGAACAGGAAATAGGAAACTTTAAGACCTTAAAGGCACAGCAAAGAGAAGCTATTTCATGTCATGTACAACACAACCATCCTAACTACAGTATTTCACGCTCACTGGGGGGAAGCAGCATTTGAGGACATCTATCACAGTAATTATGTAATGCTGGAGGGAGCACGACTTTATTTTTTATTCAGTTTGACCCTGAGCACTGTCAAAATGGAAGACTACAAACATCTGAAAAGTGATATATTGGTACAAGCTAGTACTTAAACAAGAAAGATTTGTTAAAAAAATTAAAGTAAATAATTCATAGGCCAAATTCAATTCTCACTATGTATTGGGAATTATTCCCCTGAAGTCAAAGTTAACTGCCCCTGTGTAACAGAAGATTTCAATGAATACTTGAACTCCAATTCCATCGCGTAACTTTAAGCAGAAATAATTCGCATGACTAAAACTACTGCTCCTCTGCCTTCAAGCCCAACCCTTCACTCCTTTCATGCAGAAAGCCACATATTTAAAACTTTATTTTACACTGACGCCTGAAGAACAGGTCCACTCGACAGCAAGTAGGAGAAGGAGCACCCTTCACCCCAAACAGCCAGGAAACACAAGCCCCTCCTTCTGTTACTGCATTTTGGCAAATGATCCAAAAAACCCCACTTCCTGCCCCAGAACTGGTGACTCAAGTGCCTTGCGCTGCGTGCAGGTAACAGGAGGAGATGTTTACCTCTCCGGCAGCCCTCCTGCCCGTGTTACAGCACCGCCTGCCTCCTTCCCCAGCAGTCCCCATCTGTCACCCACCTCTGACTTTGTGCAGATTACTTGAGGATTTATTTTCAAGCAGGATATACGGATGAAAACAGGCATTACGTTGTCCTCCTGCTCCTGAGCATCTACCTATTTGTTTCATTACCTTCTTTTGCGTTGTTATGATATTATACTCTAAGCTTGTTAGGGCAGAGATGGCCCTTGTAAGAGATATAATGCAGTGCCCATCCCAGCACCCCCAGCCTCACTGGCTGCAGCCTACGACCACCACGAGAGAAGTAAGATTAAAGACTGATATTGAAATCTTGTGAGTCAAGTTTACAGACTCAGGCCCTAAAACATCAAAAAATCTCTCCCTTATTGTAAAGCAGGGACCGCCAGCTCACAGATCACATTTTCATCAACTGCAGTCTTGCCATGTCCCGATTTAGCTTTCATTAAAATGTAGCCCAGGATTAAGACAAGTCAGCTGGATCTATACGGTGGAGGTAATTTGCAATACTGCACCAGTGTACAGTCTTCATGACGTTACACCAACACGCCCTCCTGTGTCATCCTTCACTATATCGCCAAAAATAATAACCAGTCTAATCTATAAATGGACAACAGTTCCCTGCTTCATATACGGGAAAACAAAATGTTTTTCAGTAAGTTATTAAAAGGAATTGTTTTAGGATGACTCCTTCAGTAAATATTAAAACCTTTTTCCTCCATTTTATTTTCTACACATACGCTACTTTCAGAAGATCAAAAAGTCAGCATCTTCCAGAAAAGCATACAGGAACAAAAGGGGGGGCAAAGCTGCTTTGACTGACAACCTAAACATAAACATTTTTTGCTCTGACTTATTTACAAAGTTTTTTTTATTGCAGAATCGGGTGCAGTACCTAAAACCCTCACAAGACTATTTAACATTTACTGGTGAAAATGTAGCATTTCAGTGAAATTTGATATTTTCTTTCATCAAAGGCAGGGAGCCTCAGCCCACATGTTAACAGTAATGTAACAAGCCTACTGCATGTGCTACAACCCAAGATCCTTTTCCAATTGGAATTCATTTACGTTGGGGAGAGGAGGGGCAGGAGCAAAGAGGTGGCTCTGGAATTTATTTAAAACTGGAATTCAACCGTTCTGGCTGGAAGCATTAACAGCTCAGCTGGGAACCTCAAACACTTGCTAGGACTCTGCAGTGGAACAACAGTGAAAAAGCATGTTAGCAAGGAGAACAGTTTGTCCCCAGAAAACTAAGGAAATGCACACAAGAATTTCATTTTTCTTTTCTAGGGAGGGTGAAGAAAAAAAAATAATTCTGTAGCACTACTGAAAAAAAAAATCGTTAATTTTCATGAAACTCAAGCTTGAGTTTGCTTTTCAGTTCCAGCTCTGATAGAATCTCCAGATCAAACTCATTAGTGTTGGTTAAATCCAGGTTTGCTGATAGAAACGTGTGGGACAGCAAACAAAATCAGTATCAGGCCTCGAGAGAGGATGTGCCTCTTTAATTGAAAAAGGCAGAGTAATCATTCATTTATTTAACCCAGAGATGATTATAATCTGAAAACCTTGAAATCCTCTTACACAACAACTGTTTTGGCAAGCCCCTCTGTGTTCCAACAAATATTAAACTGTGCTTGCCATTTGTCTAAGGAATCTTGTATTAATAAACATGAAGAAGAACACTTTTACCTCCCACACTCAATGACAGAAGAAAACAAAGACCAGCTGTATTCATCAATGAATCCTTGTTCTGCACATAAAGGCTAATTACATTTTACTTCAAGCCTACACATGGAAAACTTTGCTGCTGCCATCTTGTCAAATTCAGCTTCTGATATTCCAGCTGACAGACTGCAATGACTGCACACAGCAAACTTCTTTTTGTCGTTAACACCTTCGGCACCCCGCATGCAGGGTATCTGCGCGACGGAGGGGCCGGGGGGGGCACCGGCACCATCTCCACGCCTGCTGCACACGCGGTACCTGGCCGCTGGCAAAGGGAAGGGGGGATTTTTATGAAATAGGACGACGGGAGCTAACGTGACTCGAGATTTTAAGTCCAGAAACCGATCTCATCGGAAGACGCCTTGCTAGCATCAAGCTCCGACAGTTACCTCTGTACCCCACTCTGCGCACAGCGCTTTGAGCTGGGACGTTTTGAGAACACCACCGAAAGATAAACAAACAAGTTGACAGCGTGATTTCCAACTTTCAGATCACAACCACCAGTCACCAGGACAAAATCCAGACTCCTTAATGCTGATACTGAAGACTTCTTACTGTGTATTTCTTCGGGGGGTTTTTTGAAAGCTTTTCAAAGTTACAAACAGTTAAAAGACAGATTTACTCCAACACTGAAAATCTTAAAAGTACTGCTAGCTTAAAAAAATTGACAATTATCTTTTTTTTCCTGAAGGCATTCCAATTCATCTGCATCAAATAAGTGTCTGTAAAACTAACAATTCTGGCCTAAGATAAAAATCACGTTTTAAAAACACAAAATTAAAATTGGCAATACAAGTAGCTTTTCAGACTTAGATCAAAAGAGGGTTTCTTTTTAGAAAAGAATCAAACTGTCTTTCACCATTTTTATTGGTGTTTTTTCAACATTTCTCCCAGCTTTTACAATTAAAATAAATAACTCAATTTCACTGTCTATATTCAGTTCCCTTCTCATGTTTTTCTAGATTTCCATATTGCAAAATTTGGGCTACAACCACCACAGACAACTGCTGTTATGCAAGAACTATTCCTGCCATAAATATCCAAAACAATGATAAAATATTTCTGCTGTTATTAGGTTCTACAAGTTTGTTTTCACAGTACATTAGTTTATGAGATAAAGTACATGCTTAATGTCTGCTTCAGGATTCTGCTCTATGATCTCTATATTCCAGACCCAGCCTTCATAATCATTCTGCTACAGAACACAATAAACTTCTTGTTACTGCAGATGCTACTAATTTGATGCAATTCTCAATATATTAGGTAAGAATCATATTCAAGATCATATGAAAACATCTCCATGTGAATCTCTCTGAAAAAATGAAATACATTAGAAGTGCAAACAAACAGTTCAGAGTACATCTTTTGCCCAGTCTAAGATAAATTATGGTACTTAGGGAAATAGTATTAAAAAACTGAAGCAAACACTCTGAAAATAAAAACATTAAAAAGGGTGAGGGGTTACAAGGTTCAGTGCCTACAACCACTGAGCCCTGATCTCTGACTGTTCCCACAGAAGCGACTGCAAGACACAGTAACACAAACAGAGCTGCCAGCATCAGTTATGTGCAGAAAAGGAAATAAAGGCAATCTGCAGTAATTTAAGGCTCCATCAGAAATGTCATTAGTATGCATCTCTTAGAGAAGGATGAATTCAACAAGGGGAAAAAAAAAATACTTTTAATCACCTTATATGGAACTCGAAGGAAACTGGAGTTACAGAGCAAACCCAAAATTTACCTAGAAGTTTACCCTTAATGATGTAAAAGGTGTTTCAACCCCAGACACTGACTCTTAACCACTATGGACTGAATGTTGTAAGCTCCAAGCTCCCCGTGCGCTGAGGAACTGGATCCTCTGTGCGTGCAGAACCACACACTAAGAAATTAAAACTTACTGCCAATTTGAAAAACCTGACTCTGCCGTGAGCCATACCAGAAAGCACCTACCTACAGGCAAAAGCAAGACCACAGCACCCCTCCCAGCAAGCCTATGTTAAAGCCTCTCTTGCCCTGACAGGGGGACTGCCAACAGGCTTTTCTTACCATATCTTCCATACCAAAACTGGGGGTAAGGGTAGGAGCAAGGGTTTTCCTCTCTGTTCACCCTATCACACACCTACCTGGACGAGGAGGTGACGCTGGGGCTCTGGGAGTGATGGGGGCAGTCAGCACAGGGATGTGACGTGCTTCTTCCACCCCTGCCCTTACAGAGGTCAGGGCACCCATTTGAAATGGGTTCTTCCTTTCCCATCCCATTTCCAGAAGAAATGACTATTTGGGCTTAATATAGGGATTATAGCTGGTTATGAGAATTCCCTCCCATTACTAAATTTCCTTAAATATGAAGGGTTCAAAGAAAAACAGCAGAAGTCTGTCTCACTTCTTTTGTATCCTGCACTGACTGCTAAATAAACCAGGGAATAATTGAAAACAGCAGCCATAAAGAAGACAAGGATATACATTTTTGAGACTACCTCCATGTTCTAACTCAAAAAAAGGCAAAAATCTCCCAAAAATGTCTCTTTGTGTAGTCTGGGGTGAATCTGGGAGAGTGATGACTGTCATGCCACAACCAGAAAGAACCAGAGTGCTTATCAATGCAGTAGAAATCCTTTGCTAAAGTAGATTTTCTTTTTGGCAAGATTGGAAAATCACAGTAAATATCTTAATTCTGAAACTGCCCAATTTCTAAATAAAATATGAGACACAGAAAAAGAGATGCACAGCAGATGTAGCACCTGAGAACAAAATCAGGAATGCAGCAGCATGTGGGCTAGGAAAAGCGTATTTTCAGCAAAGTCTTGTGGCTTTTTTTTTTTTTAAATTGGTTGGAAACAGAAGTGCTGAGGTACTAACAGCCCAACTTCTGTTGGTCCTTACCCCTGCCATCAGAGTGGTTCCAAAGAGTGTTTATCAATATGGTGACAGGTGTGGAAGAAACCATGAATACTACTAATCTTTCTATAGGAGGCCAAATTATGACCATGTTTTCCAAAAAATTTGGACTTCTGAACCTCTTCCACCTCTTCTGTCTCCAACAGACAGATACAGAGAGGAAAAAAAAAAAAAAGAAAAAAAAAAAAGCTGTGATGCCCTGAAGGAAGAAATAGGAAGAAAAGAGTGAAATCTTACTTTGCAGTAGTTTCTTCATCGTATTTTGTTTTCAGATCAAATAGTTCTGTTCTGGTTTTTTCCAAGGCTAAAAGGCATAAACATGAAGCATTACAGCACTGTAACAGTAGTGAAAAGCAAAAAGACTACTCCATTTTTTTTATTGAGCCATAAATAAAGCTGTATACCTCCTGATGAAAAATGTTTTGCTCTATCTTTCTATCTAGGCAAACCATTATGACTTAGCAAAAACATATCTTGGTTTTTCACAATTTCTTATGGTATTACTTTTACATTGCAAAATTTCCAGTTTCTATTCTACTTAACAAAGCTAGACATCATTCTTTTCCTATTAAGCTAGCTAAACTGCTTATTCATTTGAAATATTTATTGCAGTAATTCAGGGAATAAAATTTCTTGTGTTCTCAAAGGAAACAAAAACAAATGTGTCCCGACCTGGAATATATAAGAGTGCAGAGATGAACAGAAATATTAATGGCAAGCAAGTCACAGGAACAGGCAAGACATACTAGTAGAAACTGGGCTCATACTGAACCCAGACCACTATAAATATTTATCATAG
Organism: Anseranas semipalmata; assembly: GCA_013399115.1. Classification (NCBI taxonomy): domain Eukaryota; kingdom Metazoa; phylum Chordata; class Aves; order Anseriformes; family Anseranatidae; genus Anseranas; species Anseranas semipalmata. The sequence continues at coordinate 1,111,078 of VXAA01007018.1, forward strand.
TTCAGAAATGTGTGAAACCAGAGCAAAACACAACATGGATGAAAAGTTCCATAGCCTGTTTTAATTGCTGAGATGTTCTAATGCTGTACGTGCTTCGTGCTTGGCCTTGGCCACAGTATTTACCAATAGACTGGCTGCAACCCAAGTGTTCACTTAAGGTGTGAAGCCCCAAAGAAGCTCTGATTCATGAAGCACGTTCGAGCTCTGTTGGATCTCTCTGCGCTTGCAAGAGCTGGTTCACACACAGTCCTGACTCAGCTAATGATCTCTGTCCTCTCACCTCCAGCCTGAGCATTGGTATAGGTCAGAATAGCGATGCCAAACCTGTTTGCAAAGCTTGAACTTTGTGTTCAGCTTCTTCCAGCTTCGAGGCTGTCGACATCTGTGTCTCCTGCAATTTTCTATAAAGGGAAAAGAAGAGGTGAGAACAGAGCTCGTAAGCATGTTAAACAACTTATCTGTATTTTGCAAATTTGGAAGATAGAGTGATTAACTGTCTCAACTGTAATCAGACAACTGACAACACCACACAGACTACAAGGTGCTTCAATGGGACCCATAAATCATGTCACATTGCAATACTGTTCATACTTTGCAGTCCCACTTATTAAAATTTTAACAGTGTAGCCACCTCATAACATAAGCTGTGAACATTATACAAGAGTTGACTGCTATATAAATGACAACTTCGGTGGAAGGTTTTCTTGAGCATAATTTGTTTTGGAAATGTCACACACATTAAGAAAATTGTCACCAAGCACCCTCTGTTGTACAAAGTTAGTACAAAAAGAATGATACATTTCCATTTTACTGTCATAATGAAGAAATTTCTTGCCATAAGTGATATACTGAATAGATGTGGCAGCTGTTTCATCATAGCCGTAATGGATGCCAAATGCAGTAATATTATTAGCTACTTTTAAAAAAAATTCTGCATATTTCAAAACAAATTTCACATTGATATTTTCTATATAACATGATCAGACCTTTAATATGCTCACATTTCTTATGTCCACAGGCAATATTTTCTTGTTTGTGTCAGCAATACGCATTTTAACATCATCCTGCCATACAGTCACTATACCCTTTGCTAAAGGCTAGGCAAAAGGAGTTATAAAACTCATCTTTGGAAGGGAGTTTGTCCAACATCTCCCAGAAGACATTGCTTTTTATGACATAGCTTTTAAGACATTCTGCAGATTTCAGAATTGTGAAATGGCTTATAAAACTACCAGCATCCTACTTGCAGTCTATAGGGTACATAAATTTATTCTCCAACACTGCTGACCAGGTTGATAACTATTTATAGTGAGAAATATGCGTCAGTTCCCTTCATACCAAATTATATATTTTGAGAACTCAAAATCTCTCGTATACATGCTTGTTTTTGATATTTGCATTCTATGACCTGTCATTTTGGTTTATATTTACGCATTTCTAAACTGCACTTGTTAAAGTCACTGTTTACATGTTATTTATCAGAGAGTAGCCACAGATATTGATGAATTAAAAAAAGCTTTGCATCCACAGGTAGATTCTTCCCACTCAGGTCCGAATGTAAACTACCAACGCACCAACTAAAAAGCTCATGCAAACTCACGGGCTTCTGTGCTAAGGCGAACATGTTAGCTTCAGCGTTATTGCTCTGTGGGAGAAATAAATTCTCAAGGTAGGGAACTCGGCTTGAAAGAACTCCCTCTTAAGACCCTTGGTCTTGTTCTGCCAGATTTGTTTGCCCACTGGCCTACAAGATTCAAACGTTCCTTACTCATTTGCAAAAGGTTAGAAATGCATCCAAGATGCTTCAAAAAAAAAAAGTCAGTAATGTAAAAATTAAAATACTTGTTAATTTTAACACAGGACTATGCGAGCTATTTTGAGGATAAAGTTCTAGTTCAGGAACACAGTCCCCTTCTTAGACATGACCGTACGCACAGGGGTGATGCACCTCTTGGGTACAGTGTTTCAGCTGAAATAGCTCAGGGTTGTACAGATTGTACAGTGATACTCTGACACACAAAGTGGACACAGTGGACTGAATTACACTGTCAGCTACTGGAGACAGATTAGTGTCACAAAGGACAATGCAGCTAGTGAAGAATAAAAGCAGGTTTGCACCCTTCTGAACATGACACCCCCCACACAACACTACCGCCAAGCAACAATCTGTCCTTGTTTTACTCCTACACTTTCACGATTGTTTTTCTGTGCAAAGTTGAGTATCAAATGATTCTGTGTCAAACGCATAAATCACCAGAATCACTCAATATATGAGCTGTCTCAGCACACCAAAGAAAGGATCCTGGCTGGGAGGATTAAACAGAAAAATACATCTCTCCTTCTCTACAATACCTACTGAGAACAAATGCACACTCACCTCTCCTTCTCCGCAAAATCATTTTGTAATTTTTGTTCTTTTTCAAGAGCTATATTCTCAGCTTGGTTCTTCAGGGTCTGTTCATATTCTCGGATTTTCTCTTTAAGTGCTTTTATTGTAACCTCTACAGAAAAACAATAGGGAAAGAATGAGTTTACATGGCTCCACGTGGCTCCACAACACACAGCTTTCTTTACCCTGTAGGCTCAGTGTGTTTTAAACTTTAGCTCTTCAACTCTGACACAAAATCAATGGATATGAGTCCCTTTGGAGACCTTTTACTCCCTAAATGTTAAATTGAACTTTAAGCGTTTAGGTTGAGAAGGATCAATGGAGTTTGCTAGAAAGCAGAGCGAGGGTTTCTCTAACATGACTTTTAAAAAAAAAAAAGGAAAAAAGAAAAAAATCAATTGTAAAATATAATATCACCTTATTGACTAGTCTCGAATTAGCTTGCTGCTGAGTAGAGATTAATAAAGTCCCAGTGAGGGTTTAAGCATGCATTTACACATAGGACAGTTCATTCACATGACTGTGCTCGTGTAAAAAGAGGCAGTTTTACTATGGTTCATGCACAGATGCAATCTAACACTAATTGAACACATATCTGGGATATAGCTATGTTCTGCTTCACAACTGATGACAAATACAGCAGTTAAGATCTAACTGCTGTACTAACAGTAGATCAGATGCAACAGACGCTGCAGCCCCTCACATTCCCGTTACCCTGACTGCCTTGTCATCCACACTGGGTTTTACGCGCAAGCATCAACTGTTACAGCTCTGGGAGTGCACTTGCAGTTTTCCAGGGAATCTGAAGAAACCCTCCTCTCGGATAAAAAAGCTTTCTTGCCTTAACTGCGCCTGGTAATGGATAAGAGAAGAGGCGGAAACCTGGAGAGTCACCACGGAGCCTCTATGGACAGTGACTTGCTGCATGCCCTCATCCGTCGCTACGTGAAAGCCCTCTGATCCCACCCACAGGAAAGGACCAAATCCTTATAGGGCTCATAAGAGGAAAAGCAGGACGTTCACCAGAGTATGCTTTGTAACAATAATGGAATTTGGAAAAAGCGTCAGACTGCCAGAAGACTCGCAGCTAGCAATACACTTCAATGTGCTTACACAGAGATGTGGTGGTTTAAAGGCATCAGCTTATTAGCAGCTGCCATTAACAATGCTTTAGGAAAAATACCTTTGGATACAAAGTGTTTCTGGTTCTGCAGAAACATGGGAGAAAGACAAACTTCGCTATGAAAAGTAAAGCCTAAGGACTTAAAAAAATAATAATAAATCTCAATAATACCACACAATAACGAGCATAATCCTTTAAAAGCCTACACTTTTAGAGGCGACTAGAGAACTGTCACACCAGACAGCAGATACCTGGTGCTGGGAATTACACCGAAGGCAGCTGGGACCACAGAGACCACAAGAATGGGGGGAGAGGGGTAAAACATGACTGCCAGCAAACCAGCTACTTCTGGATGAAGGACTGGGATTTTGCTAGCCATGCAAAAATCAGATGAGTCTCATTACTGATTAATAAGCCATGAAAGGGACGTGGCTTTTTTTTGTTTTGTTTTTTAAAAGAGCAAAGGGAGATTCTTCTCTGAGATCTGGGAAATATGAATTCTGATCTTCTCCCGAGTAACCAAAGGATGCTCCTTCACACATGCAAAAGGATGCTCATTCATACACATAAAGGATGTACTATTTGTACGGGAGGTACCTTTGCTGCTAGTATTTTCACACATAAACTGTGCAAAAGTATTGAGGTATCTGAAGAAGCACAGAGAGAAATAAGTAGCTTCCATTCTAACAATCTCAAGGAAATGTACAGAGCTGCATCTTACCAATTCTGAATGCTTTATTTTAAAAAGGAAACAAAAGTACTAAAATGAATGCAAAAAGTGCACAAATATGGGGAAAAAAAATGACTTTTGTGACAAAACCCATTTTTACCTTCAGGCACAGTCTAATCCTCTACACTGCTCCAAGAACTAAGTGCCTTCTTTACTGTTCAGGTCAGCTGCAGCTTGTTAGCCACTGCCATTTATACGAGTTTTGGAAGAAGTTCTTAAAGGCACTGTCCAGCTTGTATACAGCCCTCCAAACAAAGAGATTAACTGATAAAAGCACCCTCAGCTAAAAACAGGCTTTTCCCTGGATATCTTATTAAACCCTGTTTGAAATAGAGCGTAAAACTATTGCACTGGCGTCAAAAACGATGCAAACACTAGAGTGGCAAAACAGAAGTTAGTGCACACCAATGAAAATTCAAACAAATGCCAGTCTACGTGTAGTTGCAGCAAAGAACTATGGAAGTCAAGATCTTTTCCACTTTCTGGGATGAATCCCTACGTCATGCCTGAATGTAGGGGATATGCACAGCCTCGGGAAAACTGCACGGTGAACTGCAATTACTGCACATTTCCAGCAAAAAACTGTCGGGTGCAGAGCTTTACAGCTCCCACACAGCATCTCTCGCAGTGCAGGCTGAATCTTTGGGTGCTGGGACCTGCCCTCCCCACGGGCTACACCCTCCACGTTAACAGCAAGTCTGTAGGTGCACAGGTGCTCCTTCTGCCAAGGAGATGCAACAGACCCAACCGAGTTGCTAACGCTGCTTTCATATGTTACCCACTTGGGTGCAGTGGTTCCATAGTGTAAGAAAACCTCAATTTTTCCAAATGCCTAGAGAATTTACCTTTCTACCAGCCAGAACTTAGTACTGAATACAGAATGACAAGTCCCACGTACTGGGAAGCAGGTGTACAACTAAGCAAATTGTGTTTCCTGGTGCAGGAAACATGTTCTTCTGAAATACAAGAAAACTTGAAGAGTCTTAAAGACAACAACTTACTTAACTTACTTAAAACTTACTTAATTAAACAGCATTAGCTTGTGTTTACACTGTTCTTTGTATAGTCCCTAGAGTAAATGTGAAGTATGTATGCTCCAGCAACACATTTCAGATTTACATAAAGAAAAACAGAGTGCAGGAAAAGTCCCATTTGTGCAGGTTTGTACCATGTATTAAATACTGTTTTTCTGTGTGTGTCTGTGTAAAATATAGGTACTACATGCACCCGCGTGCACATTCAGCTTCATGTCAGTAGTAGCACAGTCTATCATACAGTGTCTACGTGAAACTTCAGTCAGTGGTGTCATTTCCAGGCAGCGCTGGGGGCTACAGCCAACTAACAGCTTCACATTCTGACAGGGTGCTACAGAAGATGAAACTTTGAAAGAAACCCAAAGACATACGCATATGCGTAAATGGCAATAATACACTAGTATACTTTCTTTACTGAATTTCAATGCTACTGTCAACTCTACCTGTAAGAAATAAAACTGACTTTAATCCCAGTCTTCAAATTTCAGTATGCATTAAAAGCTGGTAAACAAATACATTTGCAACCTACCCTGATTTTTCACCTCAGCGAATTCTTTATTGTATTCCTCTAGAGTTTCCCTAAGTTTCTGGTTCTCTGTTTCAATATCGTGCATACGTTGAACCTTCAGCTGAAGCTGCTGTCCTAAATCCAAGGCTGGAACTGGATCTGAAAAAGAAACAGTAAATAAAACGTAAGATAACAGCAACATTTCTGTGACTCAAACAGCTCAGAACACAAGTGTCCTTTTTTCCTCTATTAATACCTAGTTTAAGTGTCAAGGCCCTGGTTTGAATTACTTTTCTTGTATGTTCCTCACTCCATGTCCCACATAGTTTGAAAAATCTGGATGGTTGACTTTACCTATGCTACCCTTTAAATTGGAGTGTGCCTTCCTCATTGTGGCTTTTATCTGCAGGGCACTTTGCCCAGGGTGCAGACAGTCAGGTTGCAAAGGTATATGACAGCCTGAAGTTTCAAATTTTTGTTTTCAAAATGGGAACTTTTGGGAAAAAAGCAATCCAGAAAGTACCGCCCACTGACAGCTGGTGTCCCTTAAATACCTCCACTTTCGCAGGAGTGAATTTCTGATGAAAACTGTGCCCTCCTGCACAGCTGAGCACTAAAAGGTTATTTGATTATAGAGATCTGAGCTGTATTTTTTCAGAGTGACAGATCAATAACAATCTGAGGTACTGTGCGAATTTAATTAATTCCATGAATCTTGGATTTTGTGAGCCTTGTTCCCTATTTTTCATATACTACTAATCGAATAAAAATTAGAAATTATTTTGTAAGTTCTCACAATATTAATTCTTTGGCGTTGGTTCCCTTCCGCCTAAGAGAGTCCCTAGGACACACCTGACATGTACGCACGCGTGATTTATTCCGGGATTTCTTCCCAGTCAGAATAGCAAAATGCTGGAGTCCGATGGACTTATAAAAGATTATTGAATACATTTCTGTTATGGGCGCCAGCATCTCTTGTGAAATGGCTGCAAAGATTTAGTCTCCTGTTGAGGAATGCTAAACACCAAACTCAGTGGATCAACAACAGTATATATTAGGGAGTTCACTTAATTTTCAACCACCACAGTCATTAATTTTTCAGACCACCCTCAGTCTCTGGAAACACATAATAAGTCTATTGTACCTCTGTTAACACATTAAGCATGAGCCTGTGTGTTTTTTCAATATGCCAGCGTTGTTTCATAGTTTATAAAAGAATAGTACTGGGTTATGTTGAGCTCAGAGACATTATAAGTAGCAGTCTGCTGCATTTTGTTACTTCAGTTCTTCAACAGCTTATGGCATTACCCTGTTCATAATACAAAATCTAGGTTGCTTGTCATCTGTTCTCTGTACATACATAGTTTATGACTACATAGCTTTTTCATTTATGCTTTTTAGGCCAAATACTTTTCGTTATTATTATCTGCATTAAAATATTTATAATAAATCAAACTTAAAATGTTATTGTGGCAGAGACAGGGGGTACAGGTAAAGAATTAAATACAAAGTTTAAGTCACAGCAGTAGCACAAGCTGAAGTCCCTACAATATTTATGTATGGTCCAATTAAGGTACAGGCTGTCACAACATCGCCCTTCTCCCACGTAGGTCTGCCGACCTGCAGCGGGACTGGCCGTTTTGTCACACTTTTGCAGCTCGGCAATTCTCTGAAAGAGCTACTCCAGGATATCCATCTGCTGAACATAAAGAAGGGTTGGATTGTCTCAATCCACCCGTGTCTGAAGTTGTTACAGGAACCTCAACATACATCAGACAGGGATCTTATGCTTCAGCTATGATATTGCTATAAAAGCGTGTTTAAATGCCACAATGAAAGAAATTGAACTTTATAAAACTGTGGGTGCACTTTTCCCCCTCTTTTTAATACGTCCATTGTAAAAAGCCAGGACACCCACAAAACGTATTTTGCTCCACATACACATGGCTTTTTATATTTAAATCTGTAAGGAATTAAGAGACAAAAATAGCACGGGCATTATAAAGTGAATAATGACTAAGCCTTTAGTCAAATTTGTGATCCCTGAGAAGCTTTATGCACAAAATGAAAATGCTTGCAATCTCATAATTATTCATCAGGACATGTATATTTAATTTAGCTCTATTAAAGGTTAATGTTCAAGTAGCAAAACAGTTGCAGAACAAACAAAATGTAAAAACAGTCTCTGTGCATTAAGCTTCAAACTTTACTAGAGCCTATTTGAAGGACTAATGGCCTACAGCCACTAAATACTGCTTAAGGACATGTTAAAAAAAAAAAACATGGCTAAAGCACCTCTTAGACTTAATTTTTATAAACTGCATTAAACTAATCATTGCATGACAATAAGATGACCGAGACATTTTGACCAGAGAGACAAATAATTAATTTCTCATGGCAAGCCCCCACATGCTCTTCAATCTCAAAAAACCTAAAAGGCCATGATTTCTGAAGCATTTATAAACACCAATTAATCCGAAACCAGTATAAACCGTACAGCCAGAGCAACTTTTTTCTTACCTGAGTGGAGTGGATTTAAAAATAAATAAAGATACTCTCCTTTTCCCAACATATGCATGCATGAAAAAGCATACCTATTTATATTAACCAGGCTTACAAAGTATGTTTCATGTCATTTAACAGGAGGTCACTGAATTTTTACACAAGCAATGGACCAAAACTTTCAATTCATTACACAAACAACAGGCATACACATTTCAAAAAAAATCCACCAGCTTACAGAGAGCAGCAAAGAAGGAAATGCCTTTTCTGTTATTGGTAAAAGAGAAAAAACATCTCAATTAACACTTAAATGTAGAAAACATTGCAAATTATTCTGTTGGTTTGAATCTTCTCTGGTTTGTGAAAGTTCAGAATCCCTGCTAGGCACATGATAAATAAGAAATGAGAACAGAGACAAGAGGAATCTGCTCATCCAAAACTTGGAAGTGTTTAGCAAGATCACTGTTGCCCAAGAGTAAATCGAGATGTCTGTTTTTATACAAAGTTCTGTACATTTGTTTCCATCTCTTCCTACTCCGTTCTAGTTCCCCAAGCCACTTGTTGCATCCTACACCCAGGAAGAAGCCTCTGCATCATGTTTGTGCACAGCCCCGCACGTCCAGACCCGATCCCCAATAAGGCTTCTTCCGCGCTACCACAGAAGTAACAACCTGCTGTATCTTAACGCCTGTACCCACAAAGCCCGTTCCTGCCTTCACTTCCCGAAGGATCGCCCTTTCGGCACCACCGCACAAGGGCTCTCTGAGCCCGTCCCTGTGACGCACCGCACCGGTCTCCTTGCTGATGAGCTCCTGTGCTCATGACGGAGCTGGGTGGACGTGGCTCAACTGATAAGGATGTGAACAAAATTAGTTAATGTTACAAGTGTAACACTATTTATGTGGTAGGTAATACTCAACATCAACCAAACCAGTGCAAAGCAGCAGCAATAACACCGCTCCCGTACCATATACGTGCCCCAGTGATAAATTACTTTTGAGCAGCAGCGCAAGAGAACCAATTTTTTTGCTGCTGCTTATGCATGTAAACTATGTATTTTAAGAACGGTTTTAAAAGAAACCTAAAGATGGATCTTGACAAACGAGCGTATTACATTACTAGCTGGAGGCAACGTCTCGCCACCTGCAAACCCGCACTGCTCAGCCCAAAAACAACCTCAAACCAGGAGACAAAACCAGACTATCGATGGCCAGCTGAATTTCCACACCGAGTTTTGTTTAAAAGAAGAAGAAGAAGAAAAAAAAAGTAAATCCCTCACTCATTCTGCGAGCTGGAAAAAGACACAGATCTTAATAATTCAATCTAAGTGTTTACACAAAGAGCACTGTGGGTACCGCTGCCCTCCCCTGTCATTAGGCAGAAATGAATGCACCCCCTTGTGCGCGCTGCTCCCGCAATGACATCACGCTCCCGCCTGCCTCACTTTTCGCCAGGGCACTCTAGGCTAATGTAATCATACGATTACATAATTAACCCAGCTGTCTCATTAAGAAAATCAACTGGAATTCAGGGCATAATTAGTCATACAGCAATTAGCATGCTGATGAGCAACTGATGAAAAGCTGTCTAGATATCGAGTATGCTGGGACCACCCTCGTTATTTAAGGAGCGGGGGGAAGGAGCCCACCCCAGCTCCAGGAGGAGACGAGCGCGTTGGAAGCCGGTGTCCAACCTCCCCCCC